>CAUYPK010116009.1:0-25098 GCA_963574355.1 Loris lydekkerianus | reverse complement strand
AATGTCTTTAAAATAGGCACCGCATCTTACAAGGGTATATGTGAAACTTGGTAGATGTGGAATGTAGATGTCTTGGCACAATAACTGGGAGAATGCCAGGAAGGCTGTGTTGACCAGTGGGATGAAAATGTGTCAAATGGTCTATGAAACTAGTGTATGATGTCCCATGATCATATCAATGTAATTTACAGCTATGATTTAATAAAAAAAAAAAATAGCTAAGTGAGGAATACACTTGCCTTGGCAATGATACCCATTAAAAGTATGGCATCTTTTGAGATGCAGTATATGCCTTAAATATGGAAGGCACATAATAGGTAGAGAGATGGGTATGAGAAACAAGACTGGAGAGTAAAAGTAACCATCACTTCCACTGATCACGTCAGGTGTAAGAGCTCTTTGCAACTTCCCCAAATGTGGGCTCCATGGGTCAAGAAGTCCAGGCTCTGACCTGGGGACTTTTCCTACCAAAACACATAGTAGGAGTCCTACTTTATTCCATACCATGTCCACCACCTGGCAAATTTTAGCTAGAAGGGCACAAGACAAAGAAAGCTAAAATAACCTTAAGTAACTATGCTATTATAAAATGCTATCAGGGAGAGAGATGTTTTGCACTCAGGTGATCCCATAAGGCATTTCTTGATATTCCTAAGACCAATTCTACCTCTAAATGGGCAAGTGTCACACTATAGTGTCATGAGGGCCTGATGACCGGAACTTTATGTGCCTCATGGATGGGAGGTCTGGTATAGTACCTGGAAAGAAATCTAGGGCAGTGGAATTACAACCCAAGGAGAAAGAGACATTGGGAAAGTTGTATAAAAAAAGATGATGTTTTTTAGGACCATTGCAAGTTAGAACAGTTTGTCACAACAACCTTCCTCTTAAAATGTTCCCCCAGAATTTTGAAAAACCAGAATCATGGAGAGGCTATGCCTGTATGAAATAAGCTTAATGGGAGAAGCAACTTGCCCTAGTGGTTGCAAGATGACTCTCCTAGATGCTGTTGATGACCAGCTAGAATCACTTTGAATGGGTGAGTGTACCTCTGCTTCAGCTGCTATGTGTGTTCACTACAGACATCTCCTAGCCATTCCTTCTTTAGAGAATTGCCTTTGGAAGCCACCTCCCTAGGAAGTACCTAAGAGTGAATGTCCTTTCCTAAAGTAGCTTGCAGCCAGTGACTGAGGGACACCGTATGACAATTCTGTTTCCTTACCTCTGAGTATTCAAAACCATAGGGTCATTTAGGCTTCAGAGCTTGTAAGGGAATTAGGCTGAAACTAGACACACGCTAATGCTGCATATTTCTTCAGTTTCTTCTGCTCTATCCTTCTCACCTCATTTTCTTGTGGGTTTATCTTGAGAATACACCTTCAATTAACAGTTTTCACAAAAATTCTCTTCTCAGATTCTACTTCTAGGGAAACTTATTGAAAATGTCTTGTCATTAAAATACATAAATTTGCAGAAATTTTATTATAAGCACAGCAACCACAGGCACAGTGGGATGGACACAGCCATATCTTATGGCCCATAAGGATCATTCTGGGGACTCTTTCCTCTTAATCATTTCCTGTTCTTGGCTCTTTACCATTTGTATTCAATTTTTCTTCAACAGGTTGAATTAAATGTTAGTCTTCTAAATATTATGTTATTATCTTTGGAGGTGGAATGGGACTATTTTCATGTTACACCAAAAAAAAATCTGTGTGAGTCCAACCTATGACCAGCAGGCTACCTGGTGATTTTTGTGAGGATCGTTTTGCTTACCTGTGGTGTCTTGGATCACAAAAAATACGTATGGACTTTTTTTTTTTCCTTATCAGCTTGTTAGTATTTGTTTATTTAATGTGTGCCTCCAAACAATTCTTTTTCCAAGGTATGGCAGAGGAAAGAAAAACAGTTGGACACTCCTGTGAATAGAACTAAAATTGGGTGAAACATAACAAATGGTGCTAACACAACTAGACAGCCACATATAAAAGGTACATTTAAACAAAACTTTTCAACCTTTGTAAAAATGAACTTAAAATGGATCATAGATCTAAATGTAAAATCAAAGACCATAAAACTTCAACAAGACAATATAGGAGATAACATAAATTACCTTGGTTATGACAATGTCTTTTTAGATACAACACCAAAGACATGATCTATAAAAGAAATAAGTATTAGCTGGATTCATTAAAACTAAGAGTGTCTCATAAAAGAAACTGTCAAGAGAATGAGAAGGTACATCACAGACTAGAAGAATATCCAAAGAACTCAGCAATAAGAAAGTGAAGGATCCAATTAAAAACTAGACAAAAGACCTGAATAGACATTTCACCAAAGAAGATATACAGATGGCAAATAAGCATATGAAAAGTTGTTCAAGATTATATGCCAATAGGAAATTGCAAATAAAATAGCCATGAGATATTACCACATATCTACATGTATTAGAACAATCAAAATTAAAAACTCTGACAACACCAAGTGCTGGTGATGATGTTCATTGACATTCATTGCTGGTGGGAATACAATTTGGTACAGTCACTTTGGAATACAGTTTGGTGATGTTTGAGAAAACTAAAACTCTTAGATATGCTCTAGCAGCCCCACTCCCTGGTGTTTACCTAAATGAGTTAAAAACTCATGTATTGAAAACATGAAAAACCTGCACAGGAATGTTTATAACATTTCAGTTAAATTGCCAAAACTTAGAAGCAAGCAAAGTTTCCTTTAGTAAGCAAATGATAAACTATCCAGACAATGAAATATTTGCTGCTAAAAAGAAATGAGCTATCACGCCACATGAAGGTGAAAATTCTGAACTTCATGCTCTATTTTGCTATGAACCTAAAACTGCTCCTAGAAAATGAAGTCTACTTTGGCCAGGTTAATTACCTAGCTCTGAGGATTTAGCTGCTCCAGGAAGTTACTACATCTGTAAAATATCAGCATTCCCTTTTTGCCTCTACAAGCCTCCATAATATTTTAACTAATTCTATTAAAATAGGGGGTATAGTTTCTGTTTTTCTGACTAATATACACAGCACTTCTACTTCATTTTTTTTTTCCAATAGGGGGAGTTCCCTGCTTCTCAGACCTCTTCCCCATGGCTCCAGAGCTTAGCTGTTGCAGGTTTAGCCACCTAAAGAGAGTAGAAATTCCTGAGGAAGAAAATTAAAAAAAAAATTATGATATGTCTTCAATACATGAATGGATAAAGAAATTGTTGTATACATATAACAAGGAATATTGTTCAGCCATAGAAATGGAAATCTAGTATCTTTCGTAAAAGCCTGGATAGAATTGGAGACCATTTTCCTAAATACTACATGTGTTCAATACTAAACTGGAACTAGTTGATCAACATATCTATGCTCATATGGAAGCAAAACTCCATGAGATTAAAGCAGGGAGGTGGGGGAGAAAGGGCTGAATTAATTCCTGACTAAGGGGTACATTGCATGGATATATGGCAGAGTTTCTGGGTAAGGACATACCCATAACTCTGACTTTAACTTTACAAAAGCAAACTGTGTAACCAAAATGTATGTGCTCCCATAATAATCTGAAATTAAAAATAAATAAAGTCTACTTCCAAAAATGGGTGAAACAGATACTGAAAGTGGCATTCAAAAGGCATACATTCCTCAACTACAGTTCTTTGTCCTCCTCTTCTCTGTGAAAGAACGCAGGAAGCAGGAATCACCAAAAAGAATCAATAAAAATCAAGATATACGTAGTACATACTTGAATAAATCTTTAAGCTGCTATTTTAATTATAACCCTCTTTGATATATTCATAAAACATCTAATGTATATTATAGATTTATAAAAGTCTCATTTTAGCTCATAGTTTATAGTTAAAAATGTTTTCACATGTACTAGCTTTTGAAAATTACTTTCAACAAATCAATTGTGATTTTTGAGTGTGACTTAGTCCTTATCAGGGGTCCTCAAACTTTTTAAACAGGGGGCCAGTTCACTGGCCCTCAGACAGCTGGAGGGCCGGACTACGGTTTAAAAAAAAAGCTATGAACAAATTCCTATGCACACTGCACATATCTTATTTTGAAGTAAAAAAACAAAATGGGAACAAATATAATCACACCACCTCATGTGGTCCATGGGCTGCAGTTTGAGGACCCCTGCATGATGCAAGTGAGATTTGAACTGATGAGCAACAATGTAAATTCAAAATAAATACAGAATCCATGACAAAACATAGCAAATAATAGGTACATAATAAAACTTTAGTGAATTTGCTGAATAAATTCAACTTTCTTTCCATTTCGACTTATTACACCCAAGTCACTGGCAAACGTTTGATAGCATTTCAGAAGAAACGAATCTGGATACCTAAGCTTACTTAATAAATACACATGCTTATTAAAGAGTTTGGCATTTCCAAATTTTATAAATGTTAATGTTAATTAAATACATATTTTGAAGGAAAAAGAATTTCCTTAGATAGCATATGTTATAGTTCAGCTATTTTTGAATATTCTATATAAGTTTTGTAATGACTACTTTATGGAATGTCATGTTTTTTCTTAAATCATTGATCTGATGCCAACTAGTTTGACTTACTAGTATTTGTTTCACATGCCCATAGAAAATGTTAAATTCTCATAAAAGTAATCAATTTCAATTATGTGACTGCCTCCCTTACCCCGATATTAGTTTTCCCTGTCATTATATTGAATATCATAAGCAAATAGTAGAAGCTAGTTTTAAAGGCTACACTAATCTTTTAACTATTAAAAATAAAGTGATTCTTTTATGTCTTTAAATTATATGTTATGGAATATTTGACATACATATTATATAACAGAATATATTTTTAATAGCTCTACCTCTGAATATATTTGTATTATGGAGAGATTGGTGTCATGAACATTTATTGAATTGTTTCTACATGATAGCACAGATGTTTCAGAAAGTACCAACAGATAATTGAGGAAGGATGTGTTTCAGAGAAAAATGGCCTAGGCATGTATAGGAGGCTACAAGGGGTACGGAAGAACCCACAAGGTAATGGCAACTGTAATGTTGCAACTGGGCCAGAAGGGATAAGAAAAAGAGGAAATTAGAACTTAGAAGATGGAAGTCTTTTTTATTATTATTATTATTAAATCATAGCTGTGTACATTAATGCAATCATGGAGCACCATACACTGGTTTTATAGACCGTTTGACGCATTTTCATCACACTGGTTAACATAGCCTTCCTGGAATTTTCTTAGTTATTGTGTTAAGACATTTACATTCTACATTTACTAAGTTTCACATGTACCCTTGTAAGATGCACCACAGGTGTAATGCCATCAATCACCCTCCGTCTACCCACCTCCCTCCTCCCTCCCCTCCCTCTCCCCCTTTCCCATATGCTTAGGTTATAACTGGGTTATAGCTTTCATGTGAAAGCCATAAATTAGTTTCATAGTAGGGCTGAGTACATTGGATACTTTTTCTTCCATTCTTGAGATACTTTACTATGAAGAATATGTTCCAGTTCCATCCATGTAAACGTGAAAGAGATAAAGTCTCCATCACATCATAACAAAGATATTTGTACCATAATGTTTATTGCAGCCCAATTCATAATTGCTAAGTCATGGAAAAAGCCCAAGTGCCCAATGATCCACAAATGGATTAAAAAATTGAAGTATATGTGTACCATGGAATATTATGCAGCCTTAAAGAAAGAAGATGGAAATCTTTCTAGTCAAAATGTGGTCCACAAAATAGCGTTGTTGACTCAGGCCTAACCTAAGACCTATAGAATTACAACTATATTTTCACACACTCCCAAGGTGATTTGAATACACATTAATGTTTGACAAATACTGATGGACAAGACACCTCTTTGAAATTAGTAACTCCAAGTCAAGGAATGCAGCCAGACCAGGGTAAAAACTGGGAAATAAATGACCCTGACATTATTCTCCTCCATGACATTCTTGGGTCCCTGAAGGAGGTCCTCATTAGCCAAATTTAATAGGAAGCAGAGAGCAAAGAAATGTGCTTGTGTGGTTTATGAAGATCCACTGCCCAGATCCATTCGGAGAATTCAAGGGTATAAAGAGGAAAATGGGTCAGCAGTGGACTTGGAAGAGATATAGCACATGAAAGCTAGCCACTAAAAATGAAAAGACAATGGTGGTGTCCCGGACTTCAAACACCTCAACACATGTTCTGCATATTCTGCATGTTCTTAATATTAGAATTATAACCAAGAGTAATGCTATTTTAATACAATGTCTAACAGTTTTTTCATCTTGAATACACTTAGCACACACTTTGATTTTAAGAAAAAGGTATAAAACCAAATGTTCTGTCAGAGCTAGCCGGCTTGGCGAGGATCCTTGCATATACTATATATTCTCCTATTTAATTTCACCTTTACAGTCACAGTTTTATTTTTTTTCTCTTATTTTTTGGGAGTGGGTCTCTTCTTACCATGAGATTTCTCCTGTTTCAGATCTTTTGCTAAGATGGAGACCTACTGGATTAGATTAAAATCCTACATAGTTTTATCATGATAAATTGAAAGGTTGGGGTTACTGTGGCATTTCCCACTGTTTGAGCTCAAGAATTAAATTAGTCAGCCTCTTAAAGACTGAATTCACTAAATAAGAAGTTTTTAATGACAAAACTTGCAGCTATCTGCTGGTAAATTAGAGGTGGAATAAGTCCTAGTAAGAAACACTGGGTCCTATGCACATTACCATAAATAATAAAACTTGGCTTTTCTGCGAACCATAATGATTGAGGCCAGAGTCCATGGCCATAGTAGGAGTTAGAGCCCAGTAAAGAGTTACATGAGAAGACCTTGAAACTTCACAAGAAACAAAGATTCTGGGGTGGTGCCTCTGGCTCAAAGAAGTAGGGCGCCAGCCCCATATGCCAGAGGTGGCAGGTTCAAACCCAGCCCTGGCCAAAAACTGCAAAAAATAAACAAACAAAAAAGCAGAGATTCTATTGCACAGATTTAACTATGTTAATTACTGTGTATGAGATTATATGTCAAGAATTGTGCAAAATTTGTCATGTATATTAGCTTTTATAGTATGTACACTTTCCCAGTCAAAGTAATCCTAGAGCATTACCAATAGCTTCTATGAAAAACCATTGTTGCAAGGGATAGCCACTTGCTTCAACTATATAAACACTTGATTCTCCCATTAGGTTTATTTCACCCAGGCACCAAAACCCCTTACAGAATAAATAAGGAGATAGACAGATAGATAAAATAGGTAGATAAATTAGATAGATAGATAGATAGATAGATAGATAGATACATACGATTGTGAATGTTTGTAAAAATATATATTTTTCTTCTTTGAGATGTTATTAGTTTGAATTTTTAATATGTTTGTTTTTAGTTCATTGGGAGGATTCTTTGTATGGGATCTTTCTTGAATTATCATTCTCCAAAGAATATAGCTATGAATAGAGAATAGACTAAGATCCTTATCTGGCATGGTCCTTCAGAGATGAAAATCCTCTATTTTTCAGTAACTTTTTCAATAAAATAAAAAACAATTTTTTTCTTGCATCAGTGTTAATTAAAAAGTGATTAATAGTCATATGTAGTTATTTAGTACTTGAAATGTGGCTAGGACATGAGAGTAACTGAATTTGAATTTCATTCAATATTAAATAATTTCATTTTCAAATTGAGTAGCCATACAGTGTGGATTTATAGTACCTCACTAATTATTGGGGTTCCTTTGGATAATTTTTCTTATATTTCATTCATTAGGGCTCTCTATATAAATAATCATATTTATTATATAAACATTGTAACATAAAACTTTATTAAATAAAATTGACTTTTGTAGCATTAAAAAAATAATATAATATGTTATTCACATTCATATAGTCATAGGTGACTCAACACTCCTTTCTCAATTAGTAAGAGATATGTTTAGGTGGAAAAGTCTACCTTAGTATCAGTTAAGCTCCTTTATGGGGTTTATGTATAAAGAAATAGTTAACTGATCATAAATAAGGTTCTATTTTATAGATAAGGCACAGACATAAAAAAATGAGTTAAATTTCTCAATTTGGCTAATGGAATATGTAGTGTCTACTTACTATTTTGTTAGAATACTTTGAAATATTTACTTCAGGAGTTGTTTTAACAGTATACTTCCTGGAATTATGATTATGGCATTATATTAATTCTTTCCTCCTTTCCCTTCTTTCCCATTCTGATGAGTTTCCAGCAACCAGGTAGTGGTGGTAATGGGGGTGGAGGGGTAATAATATAGTTTGCAACAGGTTAGACAGTGTAAATCATTATAATTGAATTGTAGAAAGCTGTCCATGTTAAACACAATATTCATTACCATTGCTTCCCTTGTTTTGAAATCCATTTAATTTATGAGAAAATTAAGGACTATATAAAAATAGCATCATGTACAAGGAGTAAGAATAGAAAATTCAGTTCAAGAGTTTTATATTTATCCCCCTAAAATAATGTTTAATCATGCATAATGAACAAAGAACAAAATCTAGACAGAAAAGTAAAGAAATTTTTATTTCTCACTGAAAATGCAATGACAAAGATAAGATGGGGTTAAGAGACTGAATTTAATGGCTTCAGATCATACCTCTGCCTTTTCCCAGTGCAACAGTCTAGAACAATGCAACAAAACTTTTAATACTTCCATTGTTTTTACTTGAGTCTCTTGAAAAGTATTTGTTCATTAAAGAGTCATTGGACACCTAGTTTGTGGCAAGCAATGGGGATTAATGACAAAGCAATAAGAAAGCATGTTCTCTGCTTTGTGGGAGCTTCCTACACATTTTAGCAGAGGGAGACATGCCAAGTTTTTTATAATTATCCATTAGTGGGTTATGGAGTGCTATACTAATCAGGAAAGGCCCCTGTATATTTTAGCATTTCCCTCAGCCCAAACCCATTTACCCAACAACCTCCTCCACAACAGTCAATGGAAACTCAATGAGTAATATAAATAACAAGGAATAGCAAAGTTTTGCTAAGTTCAGTGCAAGTGTTCTGTATTTTAAATTGTACATTCTATGTTTTCATTTGCTAAATCTGACAACTGCCCTTGGAAACCTTCTAACAGAAAGGGTATTCAGCACCACTGTGAGAGAAACAGGGAGTTAAGAAAGCTTGTGGCTCAGTGAGTAGGGCGCCGGCCCCATATACCAAGGGTGGCGGGTTCAAACTCGGCCCCGGCCAAACTGCAACAAAAAAATAGCTGGTGTTGTGGTGGGCGCCTGTAGTCCCAGCTGCTCAGGAGGCTGATGCAAGAGAATCACAAGCCCAGGAGTTGGAGGTTGCTGTGAGCCATGTAAGGCCATGGCACTCTACTGAGGGTGATAAAGTGAGACTTTGTCTCTACAAAAAAAAAAAAAAAAAAAGAAAGAAAGGAAGGACGGAAGGAAGGAAGGAAGGAAGGAAGGAAGGAAGGAAGGAAAGAAAGAAAGAAAGAAAGAATTTTGAACATCATGTGTTAAAAGGATCATTGTTGCAGGCAGTCTATAGGGGGTTAAAAATAGAAACTTGAAAGCAAATTAGGAAACCTGGAATGATGATGACTTCAACCAAGGTCTTCGCATACATTTTGCCCATGTAAGTGATAAGATTTGAAGAGGTTAGACTATGAACTAAATAGAGTAGTCCAGGACAGTGTCAATTATTTGTTGTGAACCCTTGGGCGACCAAATTACTCTAATCTGTCTCCTCAACACCATGCAGCTTTTTATATTCAGTGCTGGATCTTTTGTCCCCAGGCTTCAAGATTTTGGTCTTCTTCTCTTAATTTCCTTCTCAGAATTTTATTACTTGGGTCTAGGTACCTTTCTTTACAGCATGCAGAAAGAGAGAAAGTTATATTACAGAACGGTTTGTGGGCTGGAAAGGACTAATGGTTCATTCTGTGAATATTCTCTCTGTGTATGTATGTATGTACATACATATAAGTATATATGAATATAGCATATTGTATATAATTTTATCACACTTTTTTCCAAAGGGGATTTATTCATAACATTAGTAGGATGCTTGATTTTATGTAAAAGAGAACATAAGAATCTTATCTAAATATTTTTACTTCAAATAGTTTAACCCAGAAAACTACAGTGACTGCTACAAATTATCTAAAGTAAGCTTTTAAATAGCTGGAGTTATTTACAAAGACCCTTTGACACATGTACCTAAAAAATTGCAATAGGTTTATACTCTAAAAATACATACACTTTATGTAGATAAAGTATTTATGAGAGATTATAAAATACCTATCATTGAAGTAACTATCAAGTTGGTGTTCTTTGATAAAATTAAAAGAAAAAGAAGCACAGGTATGTTATGTTTATCTGCATCAGTTATCTTCAGGTTGGAAATAAGCCTGAATAAGAATATTGGTATTTTAGATAGTAATTGAAAGGTTGAATTCATATGAAAAACAGTAATAAGCTATTGAATTCTTGGAAGTAAAGGGGAAAGGAGTTGCTGAGGAGGGTGGAACATCAAAGGGCTAATGGACTTTGGATCTGAAGCTCAATAAATCTACAAGTTTCCATTTAATGAAGCTGAGTTTTCTTTATCATAAAAGGAGAAAAACCAACAACATGAGAAGATATATCCTGCTCTCTGGGGAGCTGACTCAAGCTGTCACAGAGGGTAGAGAACATTTTTAATTGTGACAGCTCATGTATACAATGTCTGGCACAGGGGTGTGGAGAAGCAGTCATGCTTTGTCTCCTTTAGAGATCACAGAATGTGGAGAGAGAGAGAGAAAGAGAGAGAGAGAGGGAGAGAGAGAGAGAGAAAGGCATAGCAGAGTTGAGCTTAGGAAGGGACAGTTAGCAGGAAAAGACTGAGAGAAAATAAATCCCTTTATTTTGGTTGCTCAAAGTTGCCCTACCCATTATCCATTTTTTGATTTTACACATCTATCCTTTTTTACTGATAAAACTAGCTAATACTACAAATTTCACTTTTGAGGTGGGGTGCAAGATGTGGTTTGTGGTTTATATGAAATATAAGTGGAATTTCTTATGAAAAGCAAATCTTACAATAGGAGATATTGTGAGATATATACGTATACACATACATCTAATGATTTTGTCACACTTTATATGTGTGTGTGTGTATGCATGTGTGTGTGAATATATTTTATTAAAAACCATATATAACAGCTTATATTTCAGGCATTAAGCATACAGGATTTAATTAATTAATCTTCATAATAATCCTTATGTATGTGGAAGTCAGAACTAGCATTTTTTTATGTTTTTTTATGAAGAAGCAGAATCCTAGAAAGATTTAAAAACTTTATCAAGATTATATAACTTATGAAAGGCAGAGATCAGATTTAAACTAAGTACCACCTGACTCTAAAATCTATACAATTTCTAAAAGGCTGGTTATCTTTTGAGAGTTATGCATGTTACTCAGGATGGCCATAAAGTTTAAGTTCAATTTAGTAACTATTTTAAATTACATATGAACTTTATGGCCACCCCATATATACTTTGTACTGGATGATTGTATAATTTTTTTCTTCCCCACTGAGATACTTTTGTTTAAGATAAATTCTAAATAGAACAGCAAGACACCAGGTGTAAACTGAGACTGTCTCAGACAAAGGGAGATATGCAGTCACCCTAACTGTGTGTAATGGATGTGTTATTGAGTGAAATCATATAATACATCTACCCGTAGGGTACTTCTTCTCAAGAATCTGAACTATTACCTACTCTGCATTTATAAAATGTAGTCTTGCATCCAATTTGCAGGAATTATTCATCACAAATGTTTGATTTCCTGCTTTACTCAGATGTGGGTAAGTGACTTAATTATAATCAAGAAACAGCAAAGCACGCAATGTAACTCTGCAATCACCAATATGGATCTCAAGCTCTGATAGGATGCTTCTCTGATATTAAATGCAAGCTGCAAAGAGGACAGAGAGTAAATGCAGGATTTGCACTTCCCAATTGTTGACAAATTAATAGTACATTTTCATTTCACAGGATCAGTTCCCCAAATTGCTATCTTGGCCTAGCCAAGTATTCTAGAAATACATCAGTGTGAGAAAACTAAATAAGCATTGCTAGTGAGCAATGTATCTTAGTCAGAGTTCTCCAAAAAGATAGATCAACAGTATATATACAGATATAGATATAGGTGTATAGATATATTGGCTATAGATAATGAGATAGTCCCAGGATGTATACGAGAATTTGGCTAACATGATTGTGGAAGTTCCACAAAAGGCTATCTGCGGGCCGCACCTGTGGCTCAGTGAGTAGGGTGCCGGCCCCTTGTACCGAGGGTGTAGGGTTCAAACCCGGCCCCAGCCAAACTGAAATGAAAAATATCTGGGCATTGTGGTGGGCGCCTATAGCCCCAGCTACTAGGGAGGCTGAGGCAAGGGAATTATCTAAGCCCAGGAGTTGAAGGTTGCTGTGAGCTGTGATGCCACAGCACCCTACCAAGGGCAATAAAGTGAGACTCTGTCT
Organism: Loris lydekkerianus; assembly: GCA_963574355.1. Classification (NCBI taxonomy): domain Eukaryota; kingdom Metazoa; phylum Chordata; class Mammalia; order Primates; family Lorisidae; genus Loris; species Loris lydekkerianus. The sequence goes on along the minus strand of CAUYPK010116009.1, from coordinate 12,594 downwards.
CAAAAAAAGGCTATCTGCAAGCTGGAGACCCTGGGATGCCTTTAGCATGTCTTAGTCCAAGTCTGAAAGCCTTATAACCAAGGAAACCAATGGTATAATTTTCTCAGTTTGTGGCCCAGACTTGAGAACCCAGGGGATACTGCTGCATTAAGTCTGGAGTCCAAAGGCTGAGAGGCTGGCATTCTAATATCCAAAGGCAGAAGAAAACTGTTCCAGCTTCAGAAGAGATCAACTTTCCTCTGACTTCGTTTTTTTGTTTGTTTTTTTTGTCAGGCCCCATAGCAAATTGGATAGTGCCCCACCACACTGACTCACACCAATCACCTCCGGAAACACCCTCACAGACACACCCAGAAATAATACTTTACCAATTCTTTAGGTGTCCCTGAATCTAGACAAGTTGATGCCTAAACTTAACCATCACACAAATGCAATTACAAAAGCTTTAATGTATATGAGAAATAAGACTCATCATTAGTAAAAGTTGATGACTGGCAAGTGGATCTTTCTCTATTCCTCTTTCAGTGACCTCTCATAAGATGCCTAAAGAAAGCTATGGCTGCTCAGCATTGGGTCATAGATTTCTGTCTTCCTTGTGGGCTTTGGAAATGTCACTTTCCCTTTCTGGACCTCTGTAAAGTGTGGTATCATTCAGTAGAACACATCCTGTGTGGACTACTCTGATCCCAGGCTTACCTGTCCAAGGCTCCAAGATAAGAAGAGCTTTTTAGTCCCTGGTTTCTTCCATATTAGATACCCACTAAGTGAAAAGGTACAGCAATGTGAGGACATTTTGAGGACAACACCACAATTCATTAACTGTAATAATTGTCATGGATCCAAGCAATAGTAGCCAAAAAGTTGGCAGATACAGAAGGTGCCAAAAAAATGCATAAATATTTTAAGAAAGAAAAAAAAAACTGGATTAAAACTGTAAGATTCAGTATATACCTATTAATATATTGCTTATTATATTGCATATTGTATCTTATATCTCTTGTAATTGCAGAAACCAAACACAATTTGAGTATTGCAATTTTAACACAGTTTTTTCCTTTCTTAAAACATTCATACATTTTTTGGTGCCCTCCGTATATTGGCTTGGACTTGCAATGTATGATCTCCTCAAAATGTTCTTTCTTACAACAGAGAGAAGAAAGTCCTTTTTGCCAAAGGCAACTTGCCTTGAGTAGTCTCATAATACTACAAACATCCATGCCAAAACTAGACTTGAAGGCATATCACCTTCCACAGAGTATGCCATATCATTATAGGAGGTAGCCTTTAAGCTACTTAGTACCTTACAGGCCTTCTTCACTGGCAACTTAATATCCTTAAGGTTACCTAACATCAGACTGTATTAAAAATCATATATACATGAAGATTATATATGTGATAATATATATGTATAAGTTAAATTTTTTCCTATAATCCTCTTTTACTTAAATTACATTCTCATTCTTTCTAAAACACTCTAGGACTTATTTTTAATACTATTCTATTTCCTATTTGTGGGTGCTTCTAATAAAGTAAATAGTCCCAGGATCCTTCCAGTAAGAGTATTAAAAGCCCAGACAGTCTAATTACTTTGCACATGGGAACTCAGTGGATGACATGTTGGGAAACAGATTACAGAAGATTTTTATTTGTGTGTTTTCCTCTAAACCATGATATCTTTAGATGCTGAATGAAAATGCTATGAAGGCAGGAATTTTGTCTATTTCTTTCATGGTTGTATCTTTATGCCATAGAAAAGTCTATAGCATATAGTAAGTACTCAAATATTTGTTAAAAGTGTACAAACTTCACAATACAAGTCAAAATATAAATGCAAATGTTCAGATCAGAATAACAGCATATTGAAGCAGGATGTTGGGAAAATAAAATAACCCCAAGGATAAGTAATTTTTTAAACATTTGCCTCAAAGTTAAATGCATTTTTTTCTGGATATATTATATACATATTTTATATATGTTTTATGCAACTTGCACAATTATTAAAATATTATAACCTCTGTGAACCTTTTCAAAAGGAATATATTCTATAGTGGAATGTGGAGGCAATTTATAATTCTGTAGTTTTCATTTGGAAGAAAATTTAAAAGACCCATTCATTTCATAGATAACAAGTTTTATAAATATCTTTAAAAGCACTTGGAGGATAATGACAAAACTAAAGGAAGATGGTTTGCCAGGGAATTTGAAAGGTTTGGGAACTATATCTCTATCATTATGCCAGAAAAAAAAATTAATCTTCACCTGATGAAGGTGAAGGTTAAAATTTTAACCTACTTCTGACATGTAGGGTTAAAATTAAACTTCCAAATAATAACCAGAGAAAGAGTTTTTAAAATTAAAACACTTTCCTATGGGGAATGCTTATATCTGGATGATAGATTGGGAAGAGGCAGAAAATTTTATGCTTTATAATGTCCTTCATCAGATCTTTTTTTAATACTTTTTATACAATGCATGTATATTGCATTGATCAAATGTTCGTCAAATGTTCAAATGAAGACTACAGAATAAATTAATTCAACTGTCAATGAATTGTTCTTCATGTAAACTAAAGTTTTCTGTCAGATTGAATAGTACAAATTGTTTCTCATTAGTGATCATTGAGAATCTAACCCTAAAACCTGAGAGAGTCAATTCTGGGCCTTTTAGATTCACCTATGATGTTATCTTGTAACATTTATCTTCAGGCTAATAAAAAATTTTATTCTTTGATGTAGTGCTATGTTTCATCCAGCCCAGTAGGCTTCAGCAGTATCTACATTAACCTGCAGTGGAAGAGAAATGGTTCCAGATCTCCAAGAACTAGTGAACTATAATAGTCATCGTTATCTAAAGAGGTTTTACTTGTGATACTTCTAAGAATAGACAAATCTTAGTCTATTGCCACTTTTCCTAAGACATTATTTAAGTTGGTGCTTTCCAATAATCCAGCCCTTCCAATATATCTATGTACCTTTTTGGTGCTTTGTAACCTAAAAAATAAATTCTCTGGTAAATAGTGTTATGGTCCTTAGGAGAATTCCACACTGAGAATCTAAGGAGATATCATATCTGAAAAATATGCTATTGTACAATAGAGAATTTGCCTATGTCATTAAGGTTACTAACTGTAGGGAAATTATTCTTGAGTATCTGGGTGACTCCAATAATCACATAATCTCATAAAAACAGAGAACATTCTCTGGTTTATGACAGACAGGAAGGCAGAAGGAGAAGCCAGAGAGATTCAAAGAGTGAGGAAACTGTGATGCTCCATTACGTCAAAAAATGAGAAGGATTTGGAGATTGGTGGGGGCCCAGGAACCCGGGTCCAACAAACTCAGGGAATTGAAATCTGTCAATAACCCAAATAAGCTTGAAATTAAATTCTTCCCTAAGAGCCTCCAGACAAGTACCTTGATGGCAGGCACTTTAATTTTGGCCCTGTTAGATTTGAAACAGAGAAACCAGCTAACCCATACTGTGCTTGGATTTTTGACCTATGGAAATTGTGAGGTAATAAATCTGTGCTATCTAAACTAAATAATTTGTGATAATGTTATGACAGTAGTAGGAAACTGACACAGATTCTACGATTGCCACGTAACCTACAGAAAAACTGAGGCTAGGAGAAGTTAAATATGTTACACACAAATCTGGCTTGCAATGTTAGTCAGTTCCATGGATTATACTCTGGTCTACTGACACCCACATTTGTATTCTTATATTCACAGCAATGGTTCTCAAACTTTAGCATGAAGAAGAATCATCCAGAAAACTTTTAAAATATGCCATGTTCTAGTTCTTATCCCCAGAGTTTCTGATTTGGTTAAGTCTTGAGTGCGGCTAAAGAATGTGCATCTTTAATACGTTCCCCGATGATGTTGCCACTATGTCTCTGGAGATCTCACTTAGAGATCCCTCATTTACAGGATGCTATCCTTCCTCTTTATTTTTAATCTTCTCTGGAAAGGGCTTATTATCTAAAGTTTAGAGTTGCAGTAGTGGTTATTTAGGGCACATAAAGGTATTATGTTGCCCTGCACTCATTTTTTCATCTGTGCTTGAGAAATGGAAGCAAGGGCTGTGCAGCATCTTCCTAACTGCTTTTGAAAGTCCAATGAAAATCCCTTAGTTCTATCTTGTGGCAAAAATGTTAACCGTACACCCACCTCTATTAGATTTCACTCAAACTCAGCAAGCAAAGATTTTCTGTTCCTCTTGTCTGGTATTTTTACACTTTTAGCACATATCGAGTCCCTATTGTCAAGAACTTAGGAATTAAAAAGTCAATGGACAAACAACAGAAAATCTATGTTTCAGAGAGTGCTCCAGGAAAAGTAGTTCAAAGAAGGTAGCCATGTCCTTTAGAATGATGGAAATAAAGAAATTGTTTCACACAAGAAGAAAAATGTAGTTGGATATTTCTTAAGACAAGCAGAAACAATCTTTCCACCTTTCAATGTAAGGAAGGTAAAGCACATGATGCTTTATAGTTCATCAAGAAACTATACTTTCCTATTCTCTTTTTCCCTATTGCCTCTTACTTTCCTATATTCTTTTTATGTTAAATGAATTTCCAATTAACAAATATATTGAAGTATAGTTTATCATAAAGTTCACTAATCTTAAATGTCTAACTTAAACATTTTGTCATTTTTACTGAGTTGCTAATCATCAACACAATCTAGTTTTAGATTTTAATCATCCCAACAATACTCTTTGTGCTGGTTTATACAGTTAGTCCTCATTCCTCAGCCCCAGTCTCTAAATAACCTCTAATTTACTTTCAGTCTTTATAGATTCCTTTTCCGGACATTTCATATAAATGGATTTATATAACACATGTTCTTTTGCATCTAACTTCTTTCACATAACACAGTGTTTTCTAGGTTCACTCCGTTGCAGCATCAGTATCAGTAATTCATTCCTTTTTAATGCTGATGAGTGTTCCCGATTGATTTGTTCTAAATTATAATATTAGAAATGTGTAACAGGAATAGCTCCTTCCAAACAGTTTAATTTCTGGATTATTGTTTTTTTAATTTTTTTCCACCAAAATCATAGGTGGGGGAGGGGCACAGGGACAAGTTTGACTACGTTACCTATGTGCTTCTCAACAGTATGTGAAGGGGGGAAGATAGCTTGAGGTCGGGAGTTCCAGGCCAGCCTGAGCAAGAGCACGATGCCATTATCTACAAAAAAAAAAAAAAAAAAATAGCAAAATTAGCCAAGTGTGGTGGGAGGCACCTGTACAGTCGCAGTTACTGAGGAGACTGAGGCCTCAGGGATGGCTTTAGTGAGGAGTTTGAGGGTGCTGTGAGTTATGATGAGGTCCCTGCAGTCTAGCGCACCGACAGACTGAGAACCTGTCTCCAAACAAGCAAAGCAAAACGAGAGAGAGAGAGAGAGAGAGAGAGAGAGAAAGACGAATGAGTGGCTTTCTCATATTCTATCCTGGGGAGTTGGTAGCTGTGGAATTTCCTTTATACATATATAAGGATTGGGCTCAAGAATTAGCTGACGATAGGAAATCCCTGAGAATTTACCCAGTACGCTGCTAAAATGATTGGGTATAGGTCGAAGCCAGACGGTCAGCGCCCCTACGTTCTGCTTCCCTCACAGGCAGCCAGACCAGCAGCGCGGGGCCGCTGCACATGCGCAGTGCGGAAGCGGCGGCGTGCCTCCCGCGTGACTCTGTCTGACCGGCTCCTCGGGACTGAGGGCGGCTCTGGTGCATGTTTCCCGCCTTGTGACAGACCCACCTACTGGTGGGGAGGGCTCCGAGACACCCCCGAGCTGGGAAATGGTGAATGTGAGGGGCCGGGTGTTCCTAGAGAAAGGTAATGATTAGAAACCGCTGTAGCCTCGGGACTGGGCCGTCTCAGGTCAGCTCCGGGTTGGCTCCGGGGTCTTCCGTCTCCTCAGTAGGGGCTGCAGCAGTCGCTGGGACCTCGGGCGTCTTGGTCTTGTCCTACCTGCACGGGGTGACCTCCTCCCGGCCCCCTTCGCCTACAGCCTCGCTTCCCACGGATTGTCCCTACTGGGCCTGTGGGGTTCGGGAGTCTGAGAATCCATGTGTGTCCCAATTGTGAGGGGAATTCAGGGAGTTTGCTCACTTGAGAACTGAAGCCTGCGAGGGAGCATTTCTTTGCTGCCAAGGGAGAGGATGGAGCGTGTGGGGTCTCCACAGGTTCTTTAGGTGACTTCTCAGACACCCCCACCTCCTTAACCGGGGACTAATGTCCTCTTTGGGTCACAGCTCTCAGGCTTGGGGATGTGTTTGACCTTCCGTGTTTTCTTTTTGTGTCGCGGGAGCAGGCATTTTATCTGAACTGATTAGAACATTTATTTCTTCCCGTAGGATTCCTTGATCAAATGTTGCCACCCTTAATTCAACTTTCCCTTAGCACTCGGTAATTTTATTGCCTTCTGTCAATGTGTACAATTTTTATTTTCTTAGGGGAAAATGTGCTTTGCCTGCGAGATGTTGGTAAAACAAGGAAGTCACGGAACAGAGTTTTTGTTCTTTTTAAGAAACAATATCTCAAGATGTGAGGCTGACGTATTTCAGTTCTCACATACACTTTTATTACATCACTATTTGCGTGTGCAAGAATCCCTAGAAATGTTTAAAATTTTAAGGGCTATTCTATTCAAAGTAGGCAATTGAATTCCTATTTTGACTGATAGCAGGAAGGTTACTAAAAGCACATGTTTAGCCTAGAAAGTACTAATACACTTAGAGAGTTGATACTAAAGCCCCAGAGTGTTATGATGTGCTATTTCCTGAAAAACCCTTCAATGTTAGATATAGTGGAAAGACAAAGGAAGTTGCCCTTTGTGATTTTAATTAGAAAGAAATCTGGCAATGTTTATGTTTTACTTTTGCATTTCCATAACTTAGGGTCTTAAAGATTAGTCCTAGAATAGTTTTCTGTGCAGAAAAGTTAACTTTTTTAAAAAGTTGAAGACTATTGGAAGAAGAAAAAAAGGATGGAGAGAGGTAGATCTTTATCCTATGGAATTAGAAGTGCGGAGTTCTAGTATGTTGCTCTTGACATCCCACAGTGTTCATCCTTCACTTAAGTCTTTATCCTACATTTAAAACCCACAAGGCTGTTCATTACTACTGGATATAGCCACAAAGCCTTCAGTTGGTTTACAAGTTTCTTCATGAAATAGCTTAAGTCTGAGTTCCAGACTCATTTGTCTCTTTTTCACTTTAGTCTCTTTGCTTTTGCTGTTATGGAATTCTTTGAAGTTAGGAATTTCCCTTTCTTATTGCTCAGTGCACTTTCACTATTTATTTAAAAACTACACCTGGTATCAATCTCAATATTTTGGTTGTGATATTACAATATAGTTTTACAAAGTTTTACTGTTGGGGAAAACTGGGAAAAATGTATACAAAAGTTGGATTTCCTGAGCTCACAGGTTTGAGACTAGCCTGTGGAAGAGCAAGACTCTGTCTCTAAAAATAGTTGGGTGTTGTGGATCGGCTGTAGTAGCAGCTACTTGGGAGGCTGAGGGAATTTCTGAGAATCATTGCTTAAGCCCAAGAGTTTGAGGTTGCTCTGAGTTATGATACCATGTCACTCTATCAAGTGTGACAAAGTAAGACTCTGTCTCAAAAAAAGAAAAGAAAAAGAAAGTAAAGGAAAACAGAAGCAAAACTCTGCAATCCTCTCCATGTAAACATCCCACATCAGGGACTGCATGGCTCTTGCTCATTGCAGAGATGAGCAAACTAACTTTCTTAGTTTGGCCCAGTACCTAAGAAAAGTTTAACCTGAATTTAAATTGCATTAATGTACCCAGCTTTGATTTAATAAAAATAATTAAAAATAAAATTTGAATTAAAATAAATCTATAAATCCTGGCATTCAAGGGCTCATAGCTAGTTTGTGCCAGAGATAATTCAACTGAGATCTGATTCTAAAAACTTGGTCTTTTACGATAACTCCTTTTCTTGGATTTCTGATTTTTAAAATTCATTCATTCATTCACAAATACATGCCAGATTCTCTAATAGGCCTTGGATGTAATGGTAAACACACAGGTCCCTGCTCTGTGTGTGGACTTTTAGTCTCATTGGAAAGCTACATCAGTCACATTATGTGCTGTTTAGACAGTGGTACAAACTGAAATGAGTGCAGTGAGACCGAGAGAGAGGCCATAGTCAGTGAAAGCAAATAGCAAAGGAAATTACCCAGACTGAGAAGTGAGGAATAGATTCCTGGAAAGTGAGACAAGTTGGATCTGAATACAGAGTATGATTTAATATTCCAGCAAGACAGAGGGAATAGTGTGTGCGAGGGCATTCTGGTAGGAAGAAACAAAGTTCATCCAAAACACTGAAAGAAAACCATTGGTGCAGCCACACAATTGTGAAAGGGGAGATGATTGCCAGGAGCTCTGTTGATTAAGGATTTTGATCGTTAGACTGAGAGCTATGAAGCAGTGACTCTTTAAAAACAAAGATGAAGAATACATGCCGAATGATTCTGACATCATGTCATTCTGCAGTAGGCAAAACTAAATTATAAAGATAGTAACAGGGCCAGGCATGGTGGCTCAAATCTGTAATCCTTGCACTCTGGGAGGCTGAGACAGGGGATCAATCCCTTTAGCTCAGAAGTTTGAGACTAGCCTGAGCAAGAGTGAGATCCCCATTTCTACTAACATTAAATTAAAAAAAAAAAAAAAAACTAGTCAGGCATTGTGGTGGGCAACTATAGTCTCAGTTACTCAGGAGCTCAAGAGTTTGAGGTTGCTGTGAGCTATGATGCCATAGTACTCTAGACTCAGGGTGACAAAGTGAACTCTGTCTCAAAAACAAAACAAAACAAACAAAAGACATTAACATATCAGAGTTGTTAGGGGTTGAAGAGATGAATAGGAAGAACACAAAAGATTCTTAGAGCCTAGTAATTACTCTGTGTAATATTATAGTGGTGGATACCAGTCATCATAACAGTTGTAAAGACACACAGCACATACAACACTAAGAGTGAGCCCTCAGATAAATGGTAGACTTTTGGTAATACTATGTAATGACATGTTAATGTATGTTAATTAGTTGTAAGGATTGAACCACTCTAGTGAGGGGGATGTTGGTAGTAGAGGAATCTACTATAGTGTTGGGAAGGAGTTATATGGGAACTCTCAGAACTTCTCAATTTTTCTTTGAACTTATAATTGCCCTAAAAAATGAGCCTATTTAAAAAAAAAACTATAAAATATGATGGGGAGTGTTTGTCATGATTAGTTTTATATTTATAGGGATTCATTGTGGCTTACATAGAGAATGTGTTGAGATAGGAGAGTAAAGAGTGAACGCAGGAACTTATTTATAGGCGAGGTGAGAGATAACCATGGCTTTGGTGGACCCTTGTTCTCAACCATGGACTCTGGCTATATTCAGAGACTCTCAATAACTGAATTATCTCAAAGTCACTTTGGTGGGAGATGTTTTCTTGTCACAGTTTTCCTTGGAAAGAGATTTCTTATAAGTCTCATCCTGTCCCAACATTGCCTCCTAGATCTTCCATAGTAACATCAAATGCTATATATTAGGAAAGTATGGCTTCTGGAACCAGAAAAACCTAAATTCAAATGACACTTCCACCTCTAACTAGCTTTGTGGCAGAGGCTAGTTACTTAACTTCTCTGGACCTCAGAATTTTTGGCAATATTAAACTCTATGTCATGACATTACTGGAATCCTAAATCATGATTAAATAAAAATGTTTACAGTATAGTATCTGGTTTCTCAAAGTCACTTACCCTATGTTGATTCAACATTGAAATCATGAAAACAGTTGGTAAATCAGGTATACAGTATAATTCTAATTTTGCCTGTACTCTTTCCAAGATCTTTTGGTATCTTTTGGTACTGCTTAGAAAAAATATTGAAGGTGAATAAATATTTATTGATACTAAAGGACAGAATTTTAAAACTAAGTATGCAGTTTTCAAGTAGAGAAACAATACATTTTAAAATGTCCATTTTAATCCATATCAAGAGACTCTTAATAGATGTTTTAGAAGAGGTAATGTGCAAGAAAATTTTACTGTAAGTATCGCCATCATAACAATTAGATCTGAGGGTTCAGTTCATGTCTCTAATTATAAATGAAAGCCACACATTAAACAAAGAGACTGTGGAGTTCACATTTCCTTAATTATGGATGCAAGGGGATGCTAGGTTTGACCATGCTGGTTTCATTTTCATTACTATGTGCTGACATTCTCCGGTAACCTCACTGTAGGTAAGTTTTCTTCCTAGTCATGTACTTTGTGACAGGTTAGCAGCAATTCCAACTTCATGCTCCATTTTCTCTGTCTACAGAGGCAATTTGCTATCCATGCACTTTGTTACTTCCTCTGCTTTGTGGCTCCGACCTATAAGGTGTTTCATGATGGGAACTGCACTTTGAATACCAATGCTTCAATTGTTCTCCTGGCTGAGTACTATCCATGCCACTTTCAGAGAAAGATTTTAACATATAGGTCATCCTCTTACGTTAAATACCTGGTCAAGACTGTGGGTGAGTTGTTTAAAAAGAAAATTGTATTTCCTTGTACTTCCCAGGCTTTTGGCATTTTACCATCATCATACTCAAAGTCCTCTGTGATGTGGCCTCTGCTCACCTCTCAAAGCTCATCTGCTACTGCAGCCTTGATATTTATGATGGAGAATATTACAAGGTATGATATGCCCTAAATTTTTTATGCCAGTTTGTATGTCTGTTCCCTTTGCAGAGGTCTTTTTCTCTGCCTGTAAGAATCAGCTTTTTCCCTATTCTCTATTTGCTTAAACAGTTGCTCCCCTTCCAAGATTCCATTTGAGCATCATTGGGTGGCCTTCATGATTCTTTTTTTTTTTTTTTTTTTTTTTTTATTAAATCATAGCTGTGTACATTGATATGATCATGGGCCATCATACACTAGTTTCACAGACCGGTTGACACGTTTATATCACACTGGTTAACATAGCCTTCCTGGCAATTTCACAATTATTGTGTTAAGACATTTACATTCCACATTTACTAAGTTTCACATATACCATTGTAAGATGCACCACAAGTATATTCTCACCACCCCCTCCCCCCTCCAATGTACTCACCCCTACTATGAAACTAATTTAGGGCTTTCACCTGAATGCTGTAACCCATTTGCAACCTAGTATTAAAATTTCAATGTACTTTTTTTCATTCTTAAAACATGTATGTATCTTTGCGCCCTTTATAGTTTAAGAGGCTCAACAATCTTTGTGATCTCAAGCTATTTTCACCCTTCTACTCCTCTGCTGTCACCCTGTCAACCTCTGGTTTCTCTTGCCTGTTGGTCACAAGACAGCTGCCTAAGTTCCAGGAATCACACTCTTAGAGCACATCATCCAGAAAGTGTGAAATCACTCTCAAGATTCTCTTTTATTAGAAGACATCTTATGTTTTCATCCTCTGTGATGAGAGGCAGGAAGGTTGTAATGAGGACACAAGAGAGCCAGTCAGTGTGCTCTGCTCGCTTCAGCAGCCGTTTCTTCTTTCTCTCACAGAGATTCTCCTTCCATGGTTTCCCAAGCAGCTTGGACTACAGGTGTGTTCTACTGCACTTGGATAATTTTGCTATTTTTTGGTAGACATGGGGACTTGCTCTTGCTCAGGCTGGACTTGAACTCCTGACCTTAAGCAATCTTCCTGTTTCAGCCTCCCAAAATGCTAGGCTTACAGGCAAGAGCCACCACACACAGCCAGGAACCTGTACTTTTAGACTTCTCTTGGGTTGCTGTGGGTCTCTAAGATTTCACTCTGAAGAGGCACAGTATAGGTCACTGGGTACATCCTCACACGATCCCAGGGCAATGCTGTGGCCAGTTCTGTGTCCTTCCTTGATGAGGTAATAGCACAGGGAGCCAGGATGCAGGTAACACCCAGAAAGGGCATCGTGGCTGCGGGCTGTCTATGAAAAGGCAAGCAGGACCAAGAGGGCTGTGTAGCAACATGGCCCGGCCACACCTGGGTGTCCATAACACTGTCTCACCTTGTGTAAATGGCAGGAATGGCCCTGCTACAATTCGGCAGGCCTCATGAAACAGTCATTTCTGTCTAACCCAGTTCTGCTGTAGTACTCCCAGGTCTGTTCTTGGTTTAGCCTTTCTTCCTTTGCTCACTCGCTCACCAACAAACACGGCCTGAGCCCTTCTTCTGTGCCTGTCCTAACAGGTGTTGGTGCCTTCTATGTGCCAGGCTGCATGCTAGCAAAAGCACCATGGCCAGGTCACTCCTCTGACCCATCTGTGTAAAGGGAAAAATAACCACATTTAGAGAGTAATGGCAGGGATTCAATGAGATAATGCATGTCAAAAGCTTGGGCCTGGCCACTGAGTGTCAGGACTGGTCACTGCTACCCGCAACCTGTGCTTCCCATGTTCTGTCTCACCCATCACCACACACACACACACACACGCACACAATATCACAGGAACAATGAACTTTCCTCAGTTCCTCCAGGGCTCTGCCCTTTCTCATCTTTGCAAGGCTGTTCCCTGTGTCAGGAACACTCTTCCATCCCCCATCTCCCATACATAGC
>CAUYPK010116004.1:0-14965 GCA_963574355.1 Loris lydekkerianus | reverse complement strand
AAACTACTTTGGGATTATCACCTAACTCCAATAAGAGTAGCCCACAACACAAAATCTCAAAACCAGAGATGTTGGCGTGGATGTGGAGAAAAGGGAACATTTCTACACTGCTGGTGGGAATGCAAATTAATACATTCCTTTTGGAAAGATGTTTGGAGAACACTTAGAGATCTAAAAATAGATCTGCCATTTGCCCCTACAATTCCTCTACTAGGTATATATCCAGAAGACCAAAAATGACATAATAATAAAGATATATGTATCAGAATGTTTATTGCACCCCAGTTCATTATTGCCAAGTTGTGGAAGAAGCCCAAGTGCCCATCAACCCATGAATGGATCAATAAATTGTGGTATATGTACCATGGAATATTATTCAGCCTTAAAGAAAGATGGAGACTTTACCTCTTACATGTTTATATGGATGGAGCTGGAACATATTCTTCTTAGCAAAGTATCTCAAGAATGGCAGAAAAAGTATCCAATGTTCTCAGTCTTACTATGAAACAAATTTATAGCTAAGCTATAACCCAATTATAGCCCAAGAAGAAGGAGGGCAGGGGGGATAGGTGGAGGGAGGGTAATTGGTGGGACCACACCTATGGTGCATCTTACAAGGGTACATGTGAAATTTACTAGGTGTAGAATATAAATGTCTTAACACAATAACTAAGAAACTGCCGTGAAGGCAATGTTAACCAGTTTGATGAAAACATTTCAAATTGTATATAAAACCAGCACATTGCACCCCATGATTGCATTAATGTACACAGTTATGCTTTAATTAAAAAAAAAAAAAAAGAAGAAGAAGAAGAAGAAGAAGAAGAAGAAGAAGCAGCAGCTCTGGAGTTGGCTTTTTTTTTTTTTTTATTGTAGATAAAAATATGCACCATAGATGTGGTCCAACCCAGGAGTTGGCTTTCGCTTTAACTGCATAAACTGGACTGACCTGCTCAAAAGATTAAAGGGAGAAACTGGATTCCTTTCATTTCCCTGCTACTTCAGTATATTACAGGAAAGAAAATCAAGAATACTAGCAAACCTGGCCCAAATCATTTAAAACACAATACCTGTCTCTCAGGTTAATTTACAAGTCAATCTATTTTCTCCTTCTATGTATCCTACCTAGCAACCATTTATTGCACCTGTACTCCACATTTTCCCCTCCCTTCCAAAAGGCATGCACTAATATCTGACTATCATTGAGATATTTGTGACTCTCCCCATGCACATGGCATTTGGAAATAAACATTTCTTTTATTAATTTGCCTTAATTGTGGGTTTGTCTTTCAAGGAACTTTTTTTTTGGGGGGGGAGGAGGGGAGGACAGAAGGGCAACTTTTCCCTTACACTTGTGGACTAAAAACAAAAGAATAGTTGAATGGCTGTCTTTTGTTGATGATATTTTCACCTGCAGGTAAAACCTACATTAGTAAAGTGAAGTAAATAGAAGAGACAAACAGGCTTTCTCTAAAGCCTTCACCTTTAATCTATGAACAATTATATCACAGGAAAAGGAGGCAGAGAATCTATTTCTACAGGCAACCATCTGTTCCCTCTGAAGGCTTCTACCTCTGAGGTATAACAAGATCACTTTCCTCCATGCCTTTCTTTCTCTTTTCCTCCAAAAAGTTGTTTTGCCACACTTTAAGTGTTACCAGATGAAAAGAGTCTTGCACCTGTCACTGTCAGCCAAAAACATGGACAGAGATTAGATCCAACAAACTATATTATCAAAAGCCCAACAATTCTGGAAAACAGTGAAAGTAGCCTCTCCAAGACATTTCTGCCCTTCCATTTCCAAAGCCACAGTTTTATACATAAAAGTTCAAAGCAAAAACTACGTTCACCATAGTTTTTAACTATCTTAATATACATCCATGAAACTGGTCTGTAGTTTTCCTTTTTCGTTATGTCCTTTCTTGGTTTTGTTATCAGGGTGATGTTTGCTTCATAGAATGTGGTGGGGAAGGTTCCTTCTTTCTGAATGTTTTGGAATAGGTTCTACAGTGTAGGTATAGCACTTTTTAAAAGATTTGATAGAATTCTCATGTGAAGCCATCTCAGCCAGGGCTTTTTTATTGTTGTTGTTGGAAGATTTTTATTGTCTCCTTGATTGCAGTGCTTGATATTGTTTTGCTCAAAAAATTTATTTCTTCCTAGTTAAGTCCAGGGAGATGGTGTGATTCCGGATATTGGTCTATTTCTTTCATGTTGGCAAATTTCCAAATGTAGACTTTTTTATAATAGAGATAATCTCTTGTACCTCCATGCTCTCTCTTGTTATTTCCCCTTTTTATTTCAAATTGAGGTCATTAGAGATTTTACTTTTTTGTTTCTAGTTAATCTGGCCAAAGGTTTATTAATTCTGCTTATTTTTTTGAAGAACCAACTTTTTGTTTCATTAATTTTCTGAATAATTTCTTTGTTTTCAATTGCATTTATTTCTGATTTAATTTTGAAATAATTTTGGTTATTTATTTTCTTCTGCTAGGTTTAGGTTAGATTGCTCTTCTTTTCCATTTCCTTAAGATGATTCGCTAGGTTGATATGCTCTCTTTTTGTTTTTTTGAATGTAAACATCTAATGTGATAAATGTCCCTCTTAAGACTGCTTTTGCAATATCCCATAGGTTTTGGTAGCTTTTAGCTTCATTATTGTTATGTTTGAGGAATTTACTAATTTTCTCCTTTATCTCCTTCTTTACCCAACTGTCTCCCTTGTATCTTTGTTTAGTTTCTGTTTAGAAGATCCGTGCATTTCTGTCAGGGGGTATTAAAGTCCCAAGATATTATGTTATAAGATATCATATTGCTCAGACTAATTAAGGTCTGCTTCATAAATCTTGGAGTATTTAAGTTGGATTCATAAATATTTAAAATGGAAATGTCTTCTTGTTATATTGTTCCCTTGATCAATATGAAGTGTCCATCTTTTTCTTTTTTGACTTTAGTTGCTTTAAATCTACTTGTGTCTGAAAATAAGATTGTGATCCTTCCTTTCTTCTGATTTTCGTTTGCCTGAAATATTGTTTTCCATCCCTTAACCCTGATTCTTACTTTGCCCTTTGAGGTAGGTGTGGTTCCTACAGGCAGAATATGGATGCCTTATGCTTTTTTTATCCAATCTACCAGCCTGTGCCTCTTCAGTGGGTAATTCAAGCCATTAACATTTATTGAAAGAATCAATAAGAATTGGTTCAGGAGTTCATAACTACTTGATAAGATTAGGTATCAATTGTAAAATGTAATTTATTCCTTCAAATAATTAAAATACTGTGAATTTTAAAAAAAGAAAGAACTGATAAGTGTGTTGGAGTTCTAGTCATGTTATTTTGTAAAAGTCCATTGCTTCATTTTATCTTTTGTGTCATTGTGGAAGCTAGGTTTTGTTCTTTAGTTTCTGGGTGTTTTATTTTCTCATGGTCCTCTGTGATGGTCAGTGTGTAGAATAAGTGTATTTTCTGTAGAGCTGATCTTATTGTGGCAAACTTTCTCAATGTTTGCATATTAGTAAAAGAATTGATTTCTCCATCAATTTTGAAGCTTAGTTTAGCAGAATACAGAATTCTAGCCTGAAAATTGTTTTCTTTAAGAAGGGTAGAAGTAGCTAACCATTCTCTTCTGGCTTTGAAAGTTTCAGCCCAAAATTTCGCTGTCACCATATGGATTTGCCCCTGTAGGTCAAGTGGCACTTACTCCTGACTTCCTGCAGAATTTTTTCTTTTATCTTGACTTTGGAAAGGTTCATTGCAATGTATCTTGGAGATTTTCTGTTTGTGTTGAAATGACTGAGGGTTCAATATCCTTCTAAAAGGAGTGTTTCAGGATCTTTAGTGAAACTTGGGAAATTTTCATTTACAATATTCTCCAATAGGTCTTCTATTCCTTTGTGAAATTTTTCTTCCTCTCAGGGAACATAATTTATATGTTTCAAAGTTTCATGGAGTTCCATAATTCTCTGTGTGAATGTTTTGCTTTCTCTCTCTTCTTTCTGCCTCTTTAACTGCCTGGCTTAGCTCAAGACCTTCATCTGCTAGGTCTGAGAGTCTTTCTTCTCTATGATCTAATCTGTTAATGATATTTTCTACTGCATCTTTAAGTCCCCCAATTTACTCCTTTAATTCCTTAGGCTCCACCATATCCTTTCTATATTATTCTTCATATTGTTCACCCATTTTTTAGTTCTTGTTTAGGATTTCCTTTTGATTGTTTTCCATTTTATCATCAATTTCATTTGTTGTTTTTGCCATCCATATTTTAAATTTCCTTTCTGTTATTTCCATTATTCCTCTATAGGTGGAATCCTTTGTTGTAGCTATGTTATAGTCTTTGGGGGCATTAATTTTTTCTGGTTTCTAATGTTGGCAGAATTTTTATGTCTGTTCTTCCTCATGTTTGTTTTCTTCTTGTTCATGTGTTTTCCCTATTTTTTCCTCTCACTACATCCTTCACTTTAAATTACCTTGTCTCTGAGCTTATGTGTTGAAGTGTCCTTTTGGTATAAGGCCAAAGGTAAAAGAAGGATAAAGAATGAGAAAAAAAAAAAAAAAAGAAAGAAAGAAAGAAAAGAAAGGAAGGAGGAGGTAAAATGAAAGAATTGAATAAAAGGAGAGGAGGAAAGAAAGAGAGAAACAGGAAAAATGGTTATGTTCGGCAAGGTGCTTTGACCCACACACCCAATTTTGACCCACACATCCAGGACTTTGCAGGCCCAGCTGGGTTGGCCCCTCAAGGTCAAGAACTCCTTACCAATCTATAAAAAAGCAAAACCCCATCTCTCCCCAATATAGATCCCAATATAGGTAAAAATCAGCAGTATGTGGGGACATGCTAATTCTGCCTTTAGAAAGGCCAAAGCTAGAAGGATGACCTCAACCATTCAAGTGAAAAAAATATAAAAATAGATAAAGAAAATTAAAAATATAATTATATAAGTTGAAGGAAAAAAGTGATATCTTTTTGATGTTGTAAGAGAAATTTATGTGGGAAAGATGAGAAAACTAAAAAAAATTTCTACCAAAAGAGAGTAAAAAAGAGAGAAATAAAAAGGAAAGTAGGAATAAAAGTGGCTAAAAAACCATTTGAAAAATGCAGGAGCCATTGGCATTTAAGAAAGGAAAAAGGAAAAAAGGAAAAATGCAATCAAACAAAACTTAACAGCAAACAACAGAAAAGAAAAGAAACTAAAGAAAAATATTTTAAAAAGAAGCAAATAAATACATAAATAAATAAGTGTGTGTGTGTGTGTGTGTGTGCGCGTGAATATATGTTATATATACCTGGACACAAAGATGCCCTGCAGTTTTAAGAGGTGGAGAACACACCCACTGATTTTGCTGTTTAAGATGAGGGCCAACCATCCCTCTCTTGTTGTAGAGCAGTCCTGGTCCTGTCTTCTTGTCTTATTCACCCTCAATCAGGGTCTGGTTGCTTTGCCAGCATTCAGTCCCTGGAGGATTGTGATCCTAATGCTCACACTAGATTTCTTAGCAGGCATGTTTCGTCTTTCTAAACAGTGCCCTCTAACAACTAAGTGGCCTTCCTAGGGGTGTGGGTGCTGTTCATCTTACCCCAAGGATGGCTACTCAAGCTCAGCAGGCACTCTAGAGCCAGCCATACACTAGAAATTGGCAGACTATTTATTCCAGGTGGCCTTCCCACAATGGAGGTGCCCTGGCAGTAGCCAAGTCAATTGGACACCCTATCAGATATTCAATCCCGGCTGCTGGATGCTGTCCAAGTTTACTCTCTCACCCTAGCCTTTCCATGACTGCTCTGAGGAGTTAAGGAGCATAGTCCAAAAACAAAAAACTTCAGGAAAGCTCTTTCCTGTCCAAGTCCTTCATGGAAGGGTCGGCTGGCTGGCCTCTACCTGTATTCAGCCACTTGTCTTCTGTGGCGGTTTTCCTCAGCCTTAAACTCCCTTACTGGCTCCTGGAGTTACCTACTGTTTCACTGTGCCCTTGGAGTGATGTTTCTGAGTAGGATTCCCCAGCCAGAAGGGGCCAGAGTCCTCTCTCTCCTGTCTCATTGCAAGTGGCAGGTGTAAGATGTCTCTGGTCTGCCATATTGCTTTATCAGCAGATATACAGTTTTTGAATATTTTTTTCTCATTCTGCAGTATATTTTTTCTGTTGTCTATTTCATTTGTCATACAGATACTTTTTAGTTTAATTAAATCCAATTTGTTTATTTTTGTTGTTGCTGAATTTGCTTTTAATAAATTATTTGCCTAGTCCAGTGTCCAGAAGAGATTTTCTAGATTTTCTTCTAGAATCTTTGTGGTTTCACATCTTACATTTAAGTCTTGAATCTGTCATGAGTTAAGTCTAGTTTTATTCTTTTGTGTATAAAGATATCCAATTTTCTCAGCACTGTTTACTGAATAGGCTTCCCTCTTGAGTATATATTTTTGCCTGCTTTGTCAAACATCAGTTGGTTATAGCTATGTAGCTTTATTTCTGGGTTTTCTATTCTTTTCCATTGATCTTCCTTTATACATCTTCCTTTATACAAGTACCATGCTGTTTTGGTTTCCATAGGCTTATATTGATAGTATAATTTCAAGTCAGGCAATGTGATGCCTTCACATTTGTTCTTTTTGGTTAGGATAGCTTTGGCTGTTCCTGCTCTGTTTTGTTTCCATACAACTTTTAAAAATATTTTTGTTTCCAAAACCTTGCCCATTTTTTCTAGGTTTTCTAGTTTGTGTGCATAGAGGTTCTCATAGTATAAATGGATGATGTTTTTATTTTTGTGTTATCAGTTGCACTGTATCTTTTCTCATTTTTGATCGAGATTACTTGAGTCCTTTCTTTTCTATTACTTGTTTTCTACATGGTGATAGATTGATTTTGTTTAGTTTTTGGAATTTTTTTTTTTGCAGTTTTTGACCAGGACTGGGTTTGAACCCGCCGCCTCTGGCATATGGGACCAGCGCCCTACCCCTTTGAGCTATAGGTGCCACCCAATTTGGTTTGTCTTTTAAGGAAACAAACTCTTTGTTTTATAGACCCATTATACTTTTTAATTTCATCATTATCATTTTTGCTTTCCATTTCATTTAGTTCTCCTCTGAGTTTACTACAACTTTTCTTCTGTGAGCATTGAGTTTGGTTTGGTTTGATTTGTTCTTGTTCTAGCTCTTTGAGGTGTGACATTTGGTTGTTAATTTGCAATCTTTTCATCTTTTTGATGCAGGCACTTAGTGCTATGAATTCCCTCATATCACTATTTTCACTATATCACAGAGGTCTCAGAAGCTTGTGTTATCTTTTTCATCTATTTTGAAGAATTGTTTTATTTCCATCTTTATTTTTTATTCCCCCAAGGATCACTCAGCAAAAGATTGTTTTGTTCAATTTCCATATATTACATTTGTGTAGTTTTGGGCATTTGTCTCAGCATTGATTTCTACTTTTATTTCACTGTGGTCTGAGAAGATACCTATATGATTTTTCTAAATTTACTAAGACTTGTTTTCTGTTCTAACATACAGTATAGCTTGGAAAACATCCTGTGTGCTGATGAAAAGAATGTATTTTCTATAGTTTGGGAGTAGAATGTTTCGTACATAATCAGTTACATACATTTGTTCTAGAGTCACTTGTGAGTTCCATGTTTTCTGACGATT
This sequence comes from Loris lydekkerianus, assembly GCA_963574355.1. Taxonomy (NCBI): domain Eukaryota; kingdom Metazoa; phylum Chordata; class Mammalia; order Primates; family Lorisidae; genus Loris; species Loris lydekkerianus. The sequence continues at coordinate 7,330 of CAUYPK010116004.1, read as the reverse complement.
TTATGCCTTCCTGATCTGTACAGTTTGCCAGTGAGCTATTATGATGTTGCTATTTATATCTTCCCTTAGATCTAGTAGAATTACTTTTATGAGACAACTCCTATGTTAGATATATATGTGTGTTTGTGTATATCACATATATGTGATATATATATATACACACACATACACATATATGTGATTGTTATGTCTTCTTATTTAATTGCTCTTTTTAACATTATATGACTGTCTTTGTCTTTTCTTTAACCATTGTTGATTTAAAGGTCTTTTTATCTAATATGAGAATAGCTACCCCTGCTTGTTTTTAGTTTCTATTTGCATGAAGTATTTTTTTCACCACTTTACCATGAGTATATGAGAATGTTTGTGAATTACATGGATTTCTTGGAGTCAGTATACATCTGGTTGGTGTTCTATTATCCATTCAGCCAATCTATATCTTTTAAGTGAGGCATTAAGACCATTTATATTCAATATTAGTATTGATATGTAAGGTACCATTCTGGTCATATTGGTTTCTACCCAGATGCTTTGTTTCCTTCACTGTGCTATAGTTTTATAAGAGTTGTATGTTTTAACTTTCAAATGTTTTTCCACTGCTGGGTATTGATTATTTCATTCCATGTATAGCACACTTCTAAGGATTTCTTATAATGTAGGTCTACTGGTGTCAAATTCTGTAGCCTTTGCTTCTCTGGGGAAGGCTTTATTTCTCCTTCTATTATAAAATTTAGTTTCACAGGATATAAAATTCTTGGCTGGCAGTTATTCTCTTTCAGATTAAAAATGGCCTTGCAATCTCTTCTGGCTTATAAGATTTCTGCTGAGACGGTTGCCATTTGGCTGATGAGTTTTTCTTGGTAAATTACTGGATGCTTTCACCTCACAGCTTGCAGGATTTTCTCCTTTGCTTTGACTTTGGCCATAATGATGACTGTGTACCTTGGTTATGCTCTATTTGCCATGAGTCTTCCAGATGTTCAATGATGTTCTTGTATCTAAATGCCTAAATCTCTAGCAATACCAGGAAAATTTTCTCCATTATTTCCTCAAATAGGTGTTTTTAAATGCTTTTTGCTTTTTCTTCTTTTTCTCAGAGATACTTATAATTCTTAAACATGCCTGCTTTACAAAATTCCATATTTCTCAGAGAAATCAGTCATTATTCTTTTTTGTCTAACTAGGCTAATTTGAAAGCCTTATTTTCAAGATATAAATGATTTTGTTTTCTTGTTGTTGTTTTTTTTCTGTTTGTCTAGTTTATTTTAAAACTTTCTACTGTACCTTAAAATTCTCTAAGTGACTCTTTGGAACTCTTTTTCTGGAATGCCATCAGAGTTATTGTCATATGAGATCAGACAATTAACTTTGTGAACTCATCCTAGAAAAAGTATTTGAAGTGTGGACTAGGCACAGATGTCAGTGCATAGCTTCCCAAGGGGAGTGAAGGTGATCATGGTGATATTCAGCAATGAGGTATGTAGCACTATTTTTAGGATGAGTTCATCAACTTAATTGTTTAACCTTGTATCTCTCTTAGGCCAATGAAAATGTGAGCAGGGATGCTGTATGTCACCACGAGAAGAATGATTTAAGAACCAGTGCATCTATACCATGTTTTCTTTTGCTCTGACATGAAACTTTAAATGCTTCAGGTAGCGATTATTTCACTATCCTGGGTCATGAAATGAAGAGGATAGGAGATGAGCTCCCAGTTAGATCATGATGGACATGATATGTGGGAAAGAAATAAATTCTTATTATAAGCTCCTAAGATCTAGGGGATATTTGTTAACACAGCATTGCCTTATCATTCCTGACCCATTTAAAGATCAAAAGTTCTCATGCCTTTCCTTAAAACATATATGGACACTCAAATGTCTTCTTTCAAATCAACGTTTGTAATTTAAAACTATTTTAAAATAAACAAATGAAAATAAACTATTACAATAACAATCTACTAAGAAAACTTCAGTTTTCTTAGTAGATTCTGTGATAACAATATCAAGAAGAAAAAATCATTAGCTTTCAGTCTTACATGTCAGTATGATTTATTCGAAAGAAATAATGTGAAATTTAGCCTAGTTAACAATAGGAAGCAAATGGTCTTAAGACTTTGAAAAGAAGGGGCAAACCCTTCAGGCTGCAATCAATAGCTAATGGCAGCAAAGGAGCTGTTTGTGTGTTCTCTTTAAAAGACAAATTGCCACTTTATTGACAGTCATTCTCTGCTGTGCCCAGTTTGAATGATAAAAAGGAAGCAGTATGGCTTCAACATTAGCAGGGAAAGTACATCCACCTCAGAGGGAAAACACACAAAATTACAACTATTTTTCTTTGAAAAAATGGTCATAAAAACACCTGATTATCAAGACTCTCTTCACAGCATGTTAATTCCAAGATTATGAACGTCTTTTTATTACTGGCCTGAAAGGGTAATAGCAGTAGTGATTTTCCATTTTTCTTTCAAACGGTCTTTCCAGGGACTCTTTTGACGTAAGATTAATTTTCAGAGAAATTTCCTTCACCTTTCTTTGAACTTAATATTCTCATCTTTTAGAATCATTTCTTGTTTATTTTAGAAGTTCAAGAGGTGTTGACATGTAGGGATTGCTCATAATGACATAAAAGTAGATAGTAAAGGTACTCATTTTAAAATTCAAGTTATGTAAACTTACAGCTTTCTTTAAATAGATATGAGACATCACACTATATAGCACCTTGCACAGTGTCTGGCACATAACAGTTAATGTACTTTCTTCCAAATGAACAAGTAAAATGCATTTCATCTTAATTTAAGATTTCATATTTTAGGCTTTGGTCTTTGACATAAATTATGAATGTTTAGGGGGAACAGCCTTAGATGTCGCCTTGCTTCCATGTGTCAGATCACATCTCTCCCACACGTAAGGTTTATTTTCAACTTCCATAAAAACTAGAGAGAAATTTCTTGAGATGTCTTTATAAGGCACAGTTTTACCCATGAAAAATACTCAACTAAATCAGACAATATGCATACCCTTTCAGGATTCGTTTTTTAAGCAAGACAGCTTTATAATTTTACTATAAAAACATGCATTGTTCCAGTCAGAGTTTGCTGTAATATCATACTTACTGATATGGAAAATCCCATTTGAAGTATATTAATGATATTCATAAAATGAATATTTTTATTAAGAATAATGCGTAATTCATTACCTACTTTTCCCACCTAGAAATTGAAAACTATAGATTATTTGCCACAGAAAGCAGATTCCTCTTCTAAAGCTGTATACACAAGAAGGAAAAGATGATGATGGTGATGGATAGACAGATAACAGATAGATAAATGTGAGTAACCAGTTATAGAATGTAGCTCTCTTGAGCGAGTAGTTGTTCAATGAGAACTCGTGACTGATGATATATTTCAGAGATGAAAGGGAACATATAACAACTTCCTTAATGATATTCTTCACCAGTAAATAAGTTTTCCCAATAGAACATTAAATGAGACTGTACCAATTACCGTAACACAAAATCCATATTTATTCAACAAGTGCTGCATAAATGTACAAATATTTTATGTTCAAGAGAAGATTGTATAGATTTAGAGTGAGTCAGACTCTGGATTCAGAGTTGGGTGCTGCATTAACTAGCTGTGTGACCTATTGGCAAACACTAACACTACATAAGCCTTGGCAAAATTATTTACGGCTATGCTATTATCGATGTCATAATAATTAAAGAAAATAATGTAAATCTCCTGGAACTGAGCCTGGAATAAGGAGGCACCCAATAAATGTCCTTGGGTGAACTTTACCAGTACGCCAATATCCAGATTCTTGCCTTTTAGAAAAATAACATAGAAGACAATATTTCCCAGCCTCCTTACAATTAGGTTTCACTACATGACTAGCTATAATCAATGTAATAGGAGCAAAAGTGCTAACCAAAGTTAATAAAGGAGACCTCACATTGTGTGCAGTGAAGCTACAAGATCAATCTGCTTCCATCACTCTGGTATTCTGAGTAACCATGTGGAACAGAGCTTCAAACAAAATCAACATGTAGCCTGAGTAAGAAATATATTTTTATTATGTTTAGCCAGAAATTGGTGCAAAGAATGGGCTGCTATTGCAAATAAAACTTAAAACATGTAACATTGAATAAGGAATTACATGGAAGGTGGAAAAATAAACTACAATTTGAAAATGCAGTAGGGAAATTGTCACCAGACATGAACTGGGAGACAGATTATGAAGCTAATGGTATTGATCTTTTAGGAGGAAAGAGTAGACAGTCAGATGGTTGTGAAATATATATGGCTAATATTGGCAACATTTGAAAAGTCATCACTAGAAATGAATGAGCTCAAAGATGAATTAGTCAAATTACAGGCAGCAATAGATGACAGTAGGAGATATGCAATTTTGCCTGTGGTGGAAAAGCTTGTATCAGACAAACATTTCCATCATAAATTTCCAAAGGTCATCCGAGAGCAACAGGAAGACAATACCTGGGTGGATATCATGAGGTAGAGAGGAGAAATCGCTTTTCATGAGTCAAATTTTCTGCATCATTTACAATTGTCAGTTTATAATCAGGGCAGACAAGCTGAGAAGCTCAATCAAAAGCAACAACTAAGAAGCATGTTAACTGAACAGAATTTTAGCAGTCTTACAGGATTTGGAAGAAAGAAATAATGAAGTTCAAGGTAAAAATGAAGCTGAGATTAAGGAGTCACAATTCAGAAGGAAGAGAGAACTGAATAAAGAGAAGATAGCTTCTCTTTACCCCTAAGAAGTTTGCTGATTCCTAAATGCAATAGTAGAATGGGGCCAAGAAAGTGAGAAGTTGAGCAGAAAGCTGAGGCTTAGTGGCAGAGAACCCAACACTACTCTCTGCAGTCTCACAATATGGGTGTGGGGGAGTGTCCCCAAGACCACCTTCAGGCTTGATAATCACTAGAAAGACTTTCTGAAATTGAAAGTTATTTTACTAAAGCTTATTATTACAGCCAAAGGACACAAATTAGAATCAGCAAAAGGAAAAAGGAGTATAGAAGAAATCCGGAAGCAATCACGTAACTGTTCCTTCCGGTGCACTCACCCAGGGACAGGTTCATGTTCATTCTCTTAGCAACCCTCTGAGAGAACACATTCAAGTAGCTGCCAACCAGGAAAGCTCACCTGAGCCTTGAGTACAGGGTTTTTACTGGGGATTATTCACATAGACCAGAAGTGCTATTCAATTGACTTCAGTTATTCAGACCCCAACCCACTCCCCAAAGCAAAACCAGGCATTTATTACGAATCACATAGAGTCAGGATAAACTTATGAGGTCACACAGGTACAGTATGGCCCCAAAATTTGGGAATATAAAACCAAGTATATTCCAAGGCCCAGTCCTGAAAACAAGACTTTGTTTAGCAGGTACAGGATTTGAGCAACCCTACCCTGCTGTCAACCTTTTCCTGCACAACTGGGAAAACAAAAATTGTGATGAAATGCCCCCCCAAGAATGATAGACTCACAAGCTTTTAGTCAGGGCCCCAGAGTGGTTATATAATAGGCAGAATAATGGTCCCCCAAAGTTATCTACATCCAATCCCTGGAACCTTCAAATATGTTAGGTTGTTTGACAATTTCAATTCTGTTAGGTTATATGGCAAAGAGGAATTAAGAATGTAGCTAGAATTAAGGTTGCTAATGACCTGATCTTGATATTAGGACATTAAGCTAAAGTGTATGGATGGGCCCAGTGTAATCGCCCGGGTCCTTATGAGTGGAAGAGAGGAAGAAGAGTGTCAGGAAATTGTGATGAAGTAGCAATGTTTACAGGGATTTAGAGTAAAGTTTGCATGCTTTTGAGATGAATGCCTGTGCATATGGACCACGAGGCAGTCTCTACAAACTAGAAAGGCAAGGAAATGGATTCTCTCCTGTCATCTCCAGAAGGAACACATTACTGACAACATCTTAATTTCAGCCAAGTGAGATTCATCTCAGATAGGGGATCTCCTGTATTGTCAGATAATTCATTTGTGTTGTTTTAAATAGTTCTCAGGTGATTTGTTTCAGCAATCACATAAAATAAGCACATGCTGCATCAAATAATGTTAAGGGGGATCTGAAATTTATAGTTATCGTGTGATATATTAATATTCTTTCATTGGTAATAAATATACATGGAATAATTCTCAAAATTCTAGGCAAGTCTCAAAGATTTAATGAACTGATACAAAATGCTTTAAATGATCTCATCGTTGTATAAGCATGGTATCCAAAGATATTTGGAAATTAAGCAATAAAAATTTATAGGTCAAGAAAAACTTAAAATAAAATTATAAAAAAAAATTAACAAAATATTACATATAAAATTGTGTAGAAAGCAGTTCAAACTTTGTTTAGCATAGAACCTGATAGCATTCAATGTACATGTCAGAAAGTAAGATAAGCTGGAAAGTAATTATTTAAAAATTCATTTCAAAAAGTTGATAGTGTATTAAATACAAAGCATTATAGGAAATAAAAGTTAACAGTGTATTAAATACAAAGTATTATAGGAAATAAAACAAAAGTTAACAAAATATAAACATGAGGATTGTATAGCTCACTTGTTCAGAAACTAAATGCAATCAGGATGTGCTGAAAAGGAACTGAGAAGTTTTCTATTTTAGTATTTGAGGACTCTTGGGTTAAAATCATTGCTGCCACTTAGGAGTTACATAATATCAGGCAAGTTATTTATAATTCTTAACCATCAATTTTATCAGCTACATTATGACTATGATACTGAAAACTTTTGTAAGGATTTTTGTAAGGAATAAACGGAAATGTAATAGTACCTGTCACATAATAAATACTTTGAATATGATAACTATTAATATTTTTATCCTAGGAATGAATTTCATCTGGAGCTGAAAAGCCTTGCAGCCTAAAAACATTTCACGGTTCTTTATTTATTGGAACCACAGGTCATATAACATACTACATTCAATTTAAGAAAAATCTTCTTATAAAATGTAAAGGTAATTTTATCAAAATCAGCTAAGATTTATTCTCATATTTTTGTGGGGAGGCATCAATAAGAACGGAGACCTATATAATTTCTCTTTTTCAGCAGAATACAAATACACTGATTGTCTCCCGCTATATTAACATTTAATGTCTTCATGCAATAAAGTAGTATTCATGCGGTAGGGGGGAAACAAGATGGCGGACCGAAGCCAGCTTTTCACAGAGGCTCCCGTCCAGAAGGAGAGTTAAAGGATGGAAATTTAGTAAGTAACCTGGAGGATTCGAGCTATACCAGGAGAGAAGGTTGGAGATCGCACATCAACACCACTGA
>CAUYPK010116001.1:0-14134 GCA_963574355.1 Loris lydekkerianus | reverse complement strand
TTTTTTTTTCCTAATTCCCCAAGTTATTCCAGGGTTACAGCCAAGGTTGAGAACCATGGGCCTGTGCAAAAGGATATGCTGCCACATAATTCTGCAGCAGCTCCTTGGTCTATGAAGACACTTTCACACAAAACCATTAGCATTATTTAACCATATGAAAAATAAAAGAACACAAAACAATTTAAGGATTTTATGGCTCTGACTTTAAAATTCAGAATGAAAGGTGAGACTCAAAATACGTCATTATTTCAGCAGTTCTTAATTAGGGGGAGGGGAGGTGGCAAATCAGAACCATCTGGGTCATTTTTTGAAAATTAAAATAGCCATACTCCCAACCAGGAAATCTAATTTTGAAAAACTTCTGAGTTGGGAGAGGGATATATAAATTATTTTATATTTCTCAAGATGATTCTGATCCCCACCATGGCAACAACCACTCCATGTTTTGTAGAAAACCAGTGACTGACTTCTTTTGCTTTTAACTTGCCAAGAAGTTAGATATATGTTACAAAGATCAGCGGCCAGCCGCAAACCCTAACCCTCTTGTTATGTGATCAGGTTAATCCTTTGGGAAGCCTCAAAATACAAGTCCTATTAAAGAAAGGCTACAATTTGACAAAGACACCACAGATCAGAGCAATTTGGGCAGAGAAATAACCAAAAGCCTTCCTACCCATAAAAATATATACATTATTTTTTGGGAGGAACAACTACAAATTTGTGATTACCATTGGAAATATAAAATTTACAATGAAAAAGCCATGATGAGACCAGTAAATTTTAAGTATCAGATTGTAGAAAGCATATTTCTCAATATAGTATTTGACAAATGCAGATAATGCCACAAAATAAGCTCCATTACTTTTAAACTTGAAAAAAAAATAAAAAGTATTTCACAACTTCCTTTCTAGGCACATGCCATATGTGGGCCTTGCTCAAGGACCTAACCGCTTTCCCATACAACGTGCAGTCCACAGACCAGCAGCATCCTGTCACCTCTGGCTCTTTAGAAATGTGGAATCTCAGGCTCTACCTGGCCCCACATGAATTGGAATCTGCATGTTAACAAAATATCCAAGTGATTTTTAGTGACATTAGAATTTAAGAAGCAGGAACTAGCCTACTGTTTCTAAGACAATCCACTGAACTACTTACTACCCAGAAAGAAGCAATAGTACCCATAAAGGCCTACAGAGCAAACACCACAAATAATAGTCCATTTTAACAAGATTCTTTAACAGGCAAACATAAGAGCTCTAAAAATCTCTTGTTCTCACCTTACAGCCTTGAATAGGATCCTTATACTGTAGCATGGTGGGGTTTTCATCTTTCTCTTTGAATATAGTCAGTAGATGACAGAACAGAAGTGGGCTTACTGGTGGCTATGGTGCTAGTGATATTATGTATTTTGTTATTATTCCTTTTATCTCAGTTTTCCATTTCTATTTCAGAGAGTGAACACAAGAGGCTGTAATTTGGTAACAAGCAGAAGTGCAAACTGCTCTTGGGGGAAAAAAGAATAAAACAGGGCCTCCACCTGTTCTTTTTATCTCAAATCAATGCTACCTAATCTATTTGTTGGAGTATTGAGCATCGGGCAAAAAGGAGCGGGGCAGAAAGGACCAAACTTACGTTGCGTCACCTTAAATAAATAAATGGCATTTTATTCTTAACAATGGTGGTGAAAATCAAGTTATTGATTTTCAAAAGCAGCTTCAACTTCAACATCAATAGTATTAATAACAAAACAGCAGCAAAAATACTAGCAAAAGTATTTAAGAAACTTATTCTTTCCCATTGGCACATTTGAACATTTCATCATAGGCACTTTTCTACTTTGATTAGCATCTTTTCTCTCCCCTTCAGTTATTTTTAAAGTAGAGCTTCCATGTGAGAACGCAATGCTTTCGTATTATTTTCCTCACCCAGTCAAATGATGAATATCATCACAAAGGTAAAACCCTAGACTTTGTATTATAATCTTCATAGTAAGTATTTTGAACTAAAGACCATTATATCATGTGTATAACATTTTCACAAGCAGGCAGCCAGAAGACTTTTTTTTTTTTCTTTTCAAAATGTGTAAAACCCAGAACTTGAAATTTTTCAATTTATATAATTTGAGGCTAGATGGATAATTATCCCACTAATAGACACCATGCCGAAAGTAACATATAGAGTTTGAATTTAGTAAAACCCTTGGAAGACTTGCCAAAATGTGAACCATGTACTACGTAAAGGGCCAGACCCTAATAAAGACCATGCCTTATAAAGAATGCGGTGTGGATTTGCCTGATATGCATAGAAACAGGTCTGCCTTCTCAAAGTAACACCTTGTGCCAGAACTCATAATGTGAGATGTTGGCTTGGCGCCACTATAGTAGACTCTACCACCACATTTCTGCAATGGCTTTTATCCAGTCCTCTAATCGCCATAAAGAAATGACTGAAAAAATGCAAACTATTGAAAGAGAAATTAGAATAACATGTGTAATCGAATCGTTAGGGTTGTTTTGGTTGTTTTCTGTTTTCATATGATCACCTTTCTTTTTCTTTTTTTTTTAGAGGAACTCCTTCGCATTGTAGATTTAGGTTAAAAAAAAAGAGAGAGAGAGAGAGAAAAAAAAAAAAAAAAAAGAAGGCCTGACTTTTATTAGTTTAATGATTCTATTTTCCTAAGTCTGTTACAGTCTGATTGTGATTTCATGGCCATGTCAATGGTAGAAGAAATAGAAGTTTATGAAATGTTACACTCTTGGGATACGGTAGGGGGCTGGGATGATTGTTATGATTGCAAAAGGAAATTTAAGTAGAATTGGGATCTGAAAGGTTATTAGTCTGAAGTATGTGGTATAAGTCAAAATTAGACTGTTCAAGAAGATTTGTGGTACCTTATAAAGATAAAGTTTAAACTACAAAAGGAAAGGAAATTTAGAAGAGGATAAAGTATTTCCAAGACTGGCCAGCACAGCATGTAACTTCTATCATTGATCAAATGATCAAACAAATGAATAAGATTTGTGGCGTTTGATCATTTTGCATTGGATGAAAGACAACAGGACCGAGTCTTAGAAAGGCAAGTGTTAATTAATAACTTACATTCCAACTGTGCTAGCTAATAAAAATAAATTACAATCTGATAGAAATACCATTATTTTATCATACGGTACTTTTTGGCAACTATTGACACAAGGGACCACGTGCTACTTCCAATGTCCTCCTCTTTCAGAATCCGTAATTGAATGGTTTCCTAATTGTTTACCTTACTGACCAACCTCCATGCATTTGACAAGCATTTCCTCCTCTATTCTGTCATTAAATGGAGGAGGTTCTCTGAAAAAAATTCCACATTTTTATCATCAGCCTATATCTATCTTCTGACTATGAATCTTATCCTGCCAAAAGCCTAATTGTCTTACTGACTTGGTATCTTATCAGCTAACACATATTAAACTAAACATATTTAGGAGGACAGTAAAAAATTAATCTCTAGTATTTTTTTATCTCAGAAAGTTCAGAACAGGAAGCCATCAGACACCTAATTCTTTCAACTAAAAACCAGGCAAGCATGCTTATTTCTATGGTTACTTTTTACTTTGTGTGCCCCTTCCCCCCCCACCATGTATACTCCATCAACAATTGCTGTTAATTATAGGTCTGCAGGATATCTTAAATCTTGTGACTTTGCTGTGTTTCTACCTTCCATCCACAACTCTCTTCATCTTGCTCCTGGGTTACTGCTGAAGCTCTCTGTGGTCATATATTCACTTTTTCTACTTCCAGTCCATTCTTTCCATGACAACCAGAGTGGTTATAATGATCACTAATTTGCTTACGGTAGTCCTCGCCTTTCCACTGAACTCAGGACAAGATAAATTACCTCCTGCCCTGTAACCTTTTGCCCATGTTGCCTCCTGCCTGCCTTTCCAGCCCGGTCTCGTGCCCCTCTCCCCTTTTATTCCCTGGCTGCTGCCACACTGGCCTCCTTTCATGTCACATGTATTCAAACGTTTCCTTTTACGGGGTCTATCATTTCTTTCTCTCTGTTTGCAGTATTTCTTCTACTACTCTTGCTCTTTCCCTCTTACACTTCAGGTCCCAGATGATGCCCTTGACTTCCCTAACCACTCTTCCTATGGCAGAATCTTGGCTTTCAATCATCACAATTACACACTGTCACATTCACTGTTGACTTCATAACATTTATCACAATCCCTAAGTATCCTCTTCCTTCCTTCATACTTTCCTCCTTGCCTTTCTCTCTCAGTAAGCTGCCTGAGGGTATAGAGCTTCTCTCCTTCTCTCCCTCTCCTGCTGTCTTATGCCCTGCATATGTTGTTAATATTCAGTAAGTAATTGTGTGAATAAATGAGGCTGCATCATGTTTACATGGATGGAGCTGGAACATATTCCTTAGTAAAGTATCTCAAGAATGGAAGAAAAAGTATCCAATGTACTCAGCCCTACTATGAAACTAATTTATGGCTTTCATATGAAAGCTATAACCCAGTTATAACCTAAGAATAGGGGGGAGGGGGAAAGGGAGGAGAGGGATGTGTGAGGTAGGCAGAGGGAGGGTGATTGGTGGGATTACACCTGCGGTGCATCTTACAAGGGTATATGTGAAACTTTGTAAATGTAGAATGTAAATGTCTTAATACAATAACTAAGAAAATGCCAGGAAGGCTATGTTAACCAGCGTGATGAAAATGTGTCAAACAGTCTATAAAACCAGTGTATTGTGCCCCATGATCACATTAATCTACACAGCTATGATTTAATAAAAAATAATAATTTAAAAAAATGAAAAGAAATGTATTCCACAGGGGAATTAATAAACATAAAAGTTGAATAAACTAAACAGAAAACAAAAACGTAGGAGACACTGTCAACAAACCGAAAAGAGTGAGGGTAATTGTTGGAATATCACCTATGATGCATTTTACAAGAGTACATGTCAAATCTAAGTGTAGAGTATAAATATCTTAACATAATAATTAAGAAAGTGCGGTGAAGTCTGTGTTAACCAGTTTGTTGTATTTCAAATTGTGTATAAAACCAGCACATTGTATCCCATAATGCATTAATGAACCCAGCTGTGATTTAATTAAAAAACTTTCTGTATAAAAAAAAATAACAGAAAATAGATAAGATCAGGAAAAAATTAGTTTCTCAATAATAGAAAAGCAAGAAACCAATGTACTCAATTCTAATGTGAAGATAGTAATGATCTAATGTAAGGTGGGGGGTAGGAGAATGAGGGAGCCATGAGAGGGGGTTGGGGAGTCACGGTATATAGCACACCTCTAGGGGGTGGGACACAATTATAAGAGAGACTTTAACAAATGCAATCAGTCTAACCTAATTCTTTGTTCCTTCAATGAATCTCAAACAATTAAAAAAATGATAAAAATAAATTAGTTTCCTAGATTTTATAAGAATATGATCATGTGATTAATGAAAGAAAAATTGTCAGATATATATGCCCACTATTTATATTCTTACTGTAGTTCCTAAAATCCTAAGACAATGTTAAATAGTAAAGGTCATGGCAGACATAAATCTGGAAAAGTAGAGATGGAATGAAAAAAGAGCCATAGTCATAGCGGCTAATACTTTATCACTTCCTTCAAATGATGTGTTAAATCATTTCATTTTCTTACCTTATTACATTTGTTTGAGTCTCTAAATCTTCAAGAAAATATAGAATTAAAATGACAATCGTGGGCATTCTTCTTGATTTTAATTGAAATGTTTTTTGGTGTTTTTGTTGATTACAATATCATTTAATAATGTTATATTTTATCTTTCTCATAAAGATACTTTATTATGTCCAAGAATCCTCATTCAATTCTTGTTTTCTTTTCGCTGAAATAGGAATGGCTACTGAATTTAGTAAGTGACATTTTAGCAACTATGGGATAGGATGCTATGATAGGATGATATGTTTTTGCACTTTCAGTTTTTTGATGAAAATATTTATATTGATTGATTTCTTTTTTTTATTATTATAGATAAAAATATGCACCATAGATGTGGCCCGACCCATTACCCTCCCTCCACCAAACCTCCCCCCTCCCTTCCCCTTCCTTGGTCCTTTCCCCATAGTCTTGTGGTATAGTTGGGTTATAGCCTTCATGTGAAAGCTATAGTTTAGCTTCATAGTAGGGCTGAGTACATTTTCTCCTCTGTCAGTTTTCTTCTCCATGTCATCATGGGAAGGAATGGAAAATTCTAAATTTTCCACTCTATTCAATGGAAGTTAAAAGCGAACTGCAAAGATGGTATCTCCAGTCTTCTTTTATTATCTTCCAAGATGTTGCAGTACTTTGGGTAATGTAACAAGAAATATGAAAGTGATGCAGTTGTCGCAGTTCATTTCACTGATAATTCATTCCCCTGGGCCTACACTGTTGAATGTAGTGTCTCTTCAGTTCGTGTGGCTATTTAAATTGAAATTAATTACAATTAAAAAAATAAAAATGTACTGTCTTGGTTGCACTAGTCACACTTCCTATTCTCTATAGCCACTGCGAGTGGCTACTGGGTTGCACAATATGGAATAGAACATTTCGATCATCACCCAGCAGTCTTTTGAACGGCAGGGTTCTAAGCCATTTTATTGTTCTTTCATCTATCTGTTACTTAGGTCTTTTTTAAGCACATTTGGAAATAATTTGATGCATAATTGATGGGTAATTGTTCCTATGATGATGAAATAGTACCATGTTTCAAAATGTAGAAAAAATAAATTCACTGAGATTCCATAATGCCTCTGAGATTTTTTATTATTTTATTTTTTGATTTTTCAATTATAATTTATATTTCAAAATTTTTTGTTATTGTTTGGGATTCCTGGAGGGTACAAAGAATTAGGTTACCCTGATTATGGTTGTTAGGTAAAGTTCCTCTTGTGATGGTGTCCTGCCTCCAGAGGTGTGCCACACATTGTAATCTCTATCCCTGTCCCTCCTGCCCTCTCCCTGATCCCTCAGGGTTCTGAGATTTTTTAAAAGGGGCTTCTGGATCCATGTGGTAATTGCAAAGTAGAACAAGTTTTATTCTCTTTATTGAAAAAGGCATATTTTCTCTTTTAATTTGAAACATATGTAAGAAAGAATTAAGTCATAAAAACTAAAATTAAGTCCAGTGACTACTGATATACTGAGGGTTATGATGTATTGCTGATAACGTATAATTGTATACAAAAACACTTTTATATATAAAATAATATTTATTATTTTTGCGTGTCAAGTATTAATATTAAAAATTCTATTTCAAAGTGGATTTATTAGGAGAGGCCTTACAATTTATTCTGCTGAACAAGAAATCTCCAAATCATTGAGAAGTATAATATTAATTGACATAGTATCTGCATAGTGCCTAGCAGTGTCTGGCAATGAACTGTTGTTCAATAAAGGTCTCTCCTTACCCACATCTCTGAAGCCACATTCCCTTCAGTACAAAGGATCAGGAATAGTTTATAATCTTTCATCTAATAGTTTCATCTAATAGTTTATAATCTATTGTAAGGGTTGATGGAATGAAAGACTATGAGAGCATGAGGTTCTGTTGTTGATATTTCCTTAAGTCTAAACGATCCTGTGCAGATAACCACTTATGTTTTCAGGTGTTTACTCTGCACCAAATTTTTCATGGGCTCTATACTGGGTGCTGAGCTTTATAAAGCTGCACAAGGCACAGTCCCTGCCCTCCAGGAATTTAACATTTTGTGTAAAGGACTGTCTAGCGGACAGGTCCGTTTGCTATGCCAAGTGGGCTGTTAGGACAAGGATGAACGCTGAACTCAAGGAGAATGAAGGGGGTTCAACCTGGCCTCTGCTCCAGGGAGAGTCCTGAAGGTGAAGTAGGAGGAACTAATTAGGTCAAAGAGCCAGATGGAGGGGATGAAGAGGGCAGGGCCTCACTACTAGGGTTTGAAGAGTGGTGGGTGAGTGGAAAATGGTGATGAATTGCCTTGAAGACTTGGATTTAACAGAAGAGAGAGAAAAACTGATAGCCTAGGTGATGGGGACCATGTATGCAAAAATTATAGAGTAGCAAAAATTGCAGAAAGAGAAAGGAGTGATCAGTCACACATTCAGTTTTGAATGGTATTATGGACTGAATTGTGGCGTCCCCCAAAGATATATTGAATCCTAAACCCAGAACCTTGGAATGTGATCTTGTTTTCTTATTTGTAAATAAGCTCTTTGTACAGGTAATAAAGTAAGAAGAGGTCACTCTGGAGGAGGGTGGACACTAAATCCAGTATGACTCAAGTCTTTGTAAGAAGAGGGGCTTGAGGCATTTCATGCATGGAGGCAGAAACACACAGCGAGAACTCCAAGGAGGCAGGTGGGGGCTGTGCCGCCATGCGCCAGGGTATACAGGGGGTTGCTGGTGACCACCAGACCCAGGGAAGAGGCACAGAGCCAGTTCTTCCTCTGAGCCTCCAAGAAGGAGCCAGACCTGTGGACTCCTTAATTTCACACTTCTGGCCTCTTGAGCTGTGACAGAATAAATTTCTGTTGTTTTAATCTACCAAGTTGGTGGTACTTTGTCACAGCAGCCTGAGAAATTAATATACATGGGTTAAGGTTAGTATCTTCAATCACCAGAGTCACAGTTAGTGTTCTGCCCTGTTAGGTATTATTTGGTTTGATTTAATAAAAAACATTGAAACCATTTTTGGAAGCCTATCCTCAGGATAATAAAGGTACATTATCTTTTTTTCTTTTCCACTATTCAATACTACTCAGGTTTTACTTTCCCAACTTTCCTTTGTCACTCTTCCTTATAATTCTCATGTTTTTAGCTGTTATTTTCCTAATTTCTTCTATTTAACATTCATTTCTACTGTTCAGTGTGTTGCTTTATATATAAACATCATATCGTATTACATTATGTTTTTCTCAGAAAAGGATCTCAGCTTATTTAAAAGAAAGCGTTGTGCCCAGATCGTGGGGTACCCCTCATACATCACCTGAAAACCACGTCGATGCAAAAGCAAGAGGCATTTTATTCACAAACCCGGATTTGGGCTTCTCATTCCTGTCTCAGCAGGAGGGCCACGAAGCGCAGTCTGCAGAGGGAAGAGCAGTTTTAAGGATACAGAAAAGAAGAGGGGAGGGCGGATTGGGGCTTAGGGACCTAAACAATATCTGAGTTGGGCTGATTGCTTAGGAGAAAGATTTACTACTACTGGGGCCATTATCGCTTGGGGCAGACACCCTGGAGTCGGGGGTGGGGGAGGAAGCAGGTGGCCTATCACCTTTGGTATGCAGCTGCAGCTGCAAATTGAAGGCTGCGGGGCAAAGTGGGGTCAGTGAAGGCTGTGAGACAAAATGGAGTCAGTTTTAACCAAATGAAGTTAGCTTGGTCCTTTCTAAAGTTGCTGAAGGGACATGTTCTATTGCCGCAGTATGGGGCAGGGACCATGAGGGCAACAAAGAAAAATGGTAATGAAATCCGTTGTCTTTTTATTATTTTAGATTAATATGGGGGTATATTCAGTTAGGTGACATGGTTTGCTTTTGTAACGTTAAAGACCAGGGCGTAGCTGTGCTCTTCGCCCAGGGAGTGTGCAGTATGCCCGTGCCATGTACCCACTGGGTGGGATTTACCCAACCCCTTCCTCTCCTCCCCCTACTTGAATTTCATTGAGTTATTTTCTCACATGAACATGTAGTCGTTAATCTACTGTTTCTAATTTAGTACTGAGTACATATGATGCTTATTTTTCCATTCTTGTGGTACTTCCCTTAGAAGAATGTTCTCCAAATCCATCCAGGTTGTTACAAAAGAGACTAGGTCTCCATCTTTTTATGGCTAAATAGTATTCCATGGTGTATATATACCACAGTTTATTAATCCATTTACCTGTTGAAGTCACCTGGATTGTTTCTACATCTTTGCAATTATAAATTATGCTGTTATAAACATTCAAGTGTAAATGTCCTTGTGGCAAAATATCTCTTTCTTTTGAGTAGATACCTAGTAATGGGATTGCAGGATTAAATGGTAGATCTACTTTTCATTCTTTTAGTTGGTTCTTTAGTTCTAGTAATGGGATTGTGGAATCATATGGTAAGTCTACTTTTAGTTCTTTTTAGGTAGTTCTTTTAGTTCTGGTAATGGGATTATAGGATAATATGGTAGGTCTACTTTCAGTTCTTCGAGAAATCTCCATTCTCCTTTCCGTAGAAGCTACCCTAGCTTGCAAATCTGTTGCCTTTAAAAGAATTACATCGCTTTTGCTGCAGAAGACTTCTCAGCCCAACATTTAACAACACACAGTCTCTAAGAGCAATTGTATTCTGGGCGGTGCCTGTGGCTCAAAGGAATAGGGTGCCGGCCCCATATACCGGAGGTGGTGGTTTTAAACCCAGCCCCGGCCAAAAAAAAAAAAAGAGCAATCGTATTCTTGTTTGTTTTGTTTTTTCCCTTTGAAGAACTTTAAACTCGGAGACACAGTAGTGGAAACATGTTTTAATGTTCTGTAGAAAAGAAACCAAGATTTCCATTTGTTGCTTTGAGCTTAAAGAAGAAAATCCAAATGTCTACAATTAGTCTACTGATAGATTAGTAGACTACTATGATTACTAATCATAGACATTTGTAGATAAATTACTTATTAGGAATACATTTACTTTCAGTGCTTAGCCAACCACTGGCCAACTTAGAGAAGATTTTTGGGACCCCAAACCCCCATCTCCCTAAGGGCAGGATTGCCTGATTTTGTGTGTGTGCAGACTTGTCTTTAGTCAGAATCCCCTTTACTTGGAAGAGGGGGCTGAGATTCAAGAGAAAGTGGATTTCTTGTTACTATCCCCAAAAACCTCAAACCGTATTTTTCGGGATACATATGTGGGGCCATCCACCTTGTTTTCCTTTTGTCTATTAGGAATTTGCAAGAAGCAAATAAACCTCTGGCACAGGATTGGGTTGTGTGTGTGGGGAGCGACCTGTCTATCATGCGTCCCAGTTCCTGAAGACATTGCTGCTGCCACCAGGGCACTCCTGGCTTTCCTGCTCTGCGTCATCCTACTGTACATAACATCCAAGGTGGCAAAGACCCACGCTGTCTGACTTTTCTTTGAAAAGCAAAGTATTGGCATTCTCAAGAAGTTTATGACACCTTCTTATTTTTATCTAAGGCTTTTTTGAAACAAAAGTTTTTATTTGTTATTTAATTATTTTAAATTATGGAATATTCCATAACTTAAAAATGGTGAAACTAATAAAAATGAACACACAGTATACCCCAAGTATATGTGTGTTCACCCCTTAGATTGAAACATGGTTCATTCTGACCTTCATGTTCATTCTTGGTACCAGGGAGGCTGGGGAGTATGGATTTTAGAATCAGACCTAAAATCCTAGCTATGTGACTAGTTGCCCTAGAATTAGTATTATACGTCATCTCTTAAAGCTTCAGTTTTCTGTGTCTATAAGAGGCTAGTAATGTCCACCCCTTAGGGTTGTGAGGCTGAAATGGGATAACTGGAAAGTACTTAGCATGACGCCCGACACACAGCCGGTAAGCCCCAGCCGTGGGTCCTTGGTGCTATAGCTGTTCTAGTGATAGCCTTTTATAGCCTCTGCTATAACTCAGAGTAAAACTTTACAGTTTGCTATGACTTAGAGTAAGCCTTGCTCCCAACCCTCTACCCCCAGCCCTGCCTCATTTTCTTTGGAGTTTAAAAGCAATTCCTTGCCAGTGGGCATACCAAATGCCAACCTCCAAACTTAGAAGAAGTTAGGTCTCAGGATTATCCCTCCGTCTCGCCCTGTGGGCTAGTTCAGCACCCTGAGCAGGGCCTTTTATAGTCTCTTGTCCTTTTGTTTTCTTAAACATAGAGTGTTCTCTGTGCCCAAACCTGACTTTACCCAACGTCCTTTTTAAAAAATAATCTTACAAAAGTGAAGCTACCTTTCATTTTATGGAAAAATCAATTGCACTGGGTAAAATAGTTTTGTGTTTAATGATTCATGATAAATGCAGGTTCAGAGAAAGGGAGAATTAGCAAGACAGAATGAGGCTTGGCGTTTGGAATCAGTTTCATTCTGATGAACATGACCTTGAAGGAATTCCATCTACCCTTTCACTTTTTTTTTTTTTTTGATCATTGCAAGTGAAAGGACAATTAATAACTTGAATATTTTATTTTTAAATGATTCTAAAAACTTCTGAGCTCAGTGTGTGCTATAAAGAACTTTGTACTTTGGCATTTGGTCGAAGATGGGTAATTAATAGTTTAGAAAGTAGAAGAAAGGGAAACAAATCAACCTCACATAATAGAGTTATTGTTTCTTGCGCCAAAGTTGTCCTTGTTTTCACTTCACTCTTCACACTCATCATGGTTCTTAAACTAGTTACATGGAAGTGTTTGGCCCAGCTAGTTGTCTTTTGAGATTTCAACTTCCAGTGGAGATCTGTGTCCAAGTTCAGACACAGTACTTCTAAATTTATCCATTTTACGAGCATCTAAATGTGTCTACTCTTGCCCAAGAAAGTGCATCTTACACTTTGTTTTAATAAAAAAAAATTCTGTGAAGCCACAGGTTTAAAAATATGTGGTTTATGTAATTGTTCCTTCCTACCCTACTCCCCAAGGGCCAGTTATCATTGATAAGATGTTCTCCAAACCGTACCCAAACCAACACCAGTTACTTAATGGGTTGTTGGGGTTGGACTGTTTTTAACAAAAACAAAGACCTCAAATGAAGCATGAAATTTTAAAATTGCACTTTGTTGTCGGAAAGCATATTTAATCAAGACCCTGCTTTAGTGATTTAAGAAAACCCATGGCACCATTCTTTGGCAGAGAAATAATTGCCTGAGGGTTCTCAAAGTTGTAGTAACTTAATCATTTTAGCAGCTCCCAATGTAGTTCCCCAGTGTTTTTCTTGTTTATGTCTTCTGTGATCATAGAATTGATTTTTTCGTTTTTAAAACTTATACACGCTATTTTGATTTTATTTGTTAAGTACAGAAAGTTACAGCATAGCAGGAAAAAAATAATCACCGCAATACCACCAGGCAGGGACAACCCAAATGAATAATATTTTATAATCCCATCCAATCTTTATAGCATATTAAGAATCTTCAAGCCTTATCTGTCATTTGTTGCAAATATTTTGTCAGTCCTTGTATGTTTAATCAAAGTAGTACACATACTTTAAAGAACCTAATGGCTTGTCTCCTGGTTACGAAAAACAGGAGCCCAACTACGCCCTCTATATCCCATCCCGCTCTGCGGAAATGGTTACTGTAAACTCTTTTAAGTGGTTCTTTAGTCTTAACTCTCGTGTCTGTGGATAAACTGCTTATGTTGATTTTAACTCAGCTTTGGGAACTATCTATTGACATCCTTCTGTGGAAGAGGAAGATTTAGCTCTTCCTTGGCAGCCAACATGCCCCACTGCCCCCAGCACCCTTCCTGGTCTCCCATCTTCCTAACTTGGGTGTATGTTATTGGGGTTACATTAATACCCAGTAGTTTTTTTATTTCAGTACATTTGGGGTGTACAAGTATTTTTTGTTACATGGATGAATCGTATAGTGCTGAAGTCAGGGGTTTCTGTGTACCTGTAACTAGACTATTGTGCATTGTACCCAATAGGTACATTTTTATTTCTCGCTCCCTTCCTTCTTAGTTTCCAATGTCCATTACACCACTTCATGATCATATGTACATATGTACTCCTTGTTTAGCTCCCACTTATAAGTAAGAACTTATGGTATCTGTTATTCATTGCTGAGATGCTTCACCTAGGATAATGGTCTCCAGTTCTATCCAGTTGCTGCAAAAGCTATCATTTAATTCCTTTTTATGGCTGAGTAGCACTCCATGGTGTATATACCACATTTCTTTATCCCCTTCTCAGTTGATGAGCACTTAGGTTGAGTCTATATCTTTGCATTTGTGAATTGCGCTGTGATAAACATACTAGTGCAGATATCTTTTATTTTTAATTTATTTATTTTTTTTTATTAAATCATAGCTATGTACAATGGTATGATCATGGGGCATCATACATTAGTTTCACAGACTGGTTGACACGTTTATATCACACTGGTTAACATAGCCTTCCTGGCAATTTCACAGTCATTGTGTTGAGACATTTA
>CAUYPK010116000.1:0-27705 GCA_963574355.1 Loris lydekkerianus | reverse complement strand
GAAAAAACAGAACCAAAAAAAAAAAAAGGCATCAAGTACAAAAATATTATTCTTGTATGTAGAAATATACACATATACATCTATATGTATGATGTAGGGATCAACTTTCATAGGAATATATTCATACTGCAATATACTTTCCGGACACCAGGTGGCGCTGTGAGTGGTTCTCAGGCTCATACCTGATTCACAGTTTATACTGTTACCATGGTAACCACCTTCCTTGGCCGATTGCCATTTTGTAGTTTCTGTAAAAGATTGTCACCTAAGTATTTTGTAACCTTAGCTGTTCTACTCCAGGCAGCACTCACGACCGACCTTCCCACTCAGTGCAGGAGTCCACGCTTCTTAAATCTTTCCACTCTGCTCCCAGGTTCTCCTGCAAACTGGCAACTGCTTTCAACTGTGGGGGAGGATGCTGCTGGGTTCCCACAGTAACTGGAGGGTCCGTGGCTGAAGCGGCTGTAGCCGTTCCTGCGGCTGGAGCAGTCGGGGACCTTATTCTGAGTTTTATGGTTCAGAGTTTCCCTTTTGAGTCGGGACCTGTCTGTTCGCCATGCAGCCTGACCCGCCAACCGCCTCCAACATTCTCCCCCAGGAATGCTCCTGGTCTGGGGGAAGGTGGCTGCCCTTTTGGGTAGTTCAAAATGTCTGTTTCCTGGGTGGGATCCCTTCCCTTCAATTGTCCAACAGGTTGCCCAGCTCCCTGTCATTTTCAGTGGCTCTCCTTTAGGATGCCTCCCTCAGTTCAGGAATACATATTCGTCAATTGGGTTTGGTCAGCATTTGCAAGCTGCTGTCCTTTGTAAGGGAGAGGACTGCTGGTCAGCACGGCCAAGCAGGGATGAATCTCTACAACAGAGTCTATGATTTCAAATTACCCCTCATATATAGTAATCCGCCAGTTCGCTGAGCGTCTCAAGCTGTCCATCCACACCAATAATCCACACACAGGGAAGGTCCAGACCACCTTTCCTCTCACCTGATGGCTTGAGAGAGGTGGGCTACACGTCCATCCTGTCCGCCATCATGCTCCGCCCCTCCTCTAGCAGATATCCATTGCACATGATAATAGTAAAGGTCTCAGAGGACTTGGGAAACAAGTCATGTTAAACTAACTGGATCTGAATTTCTCAAACATATACACTAATCTTATCACACATTTTTTACTGTGCCACTATTACCACATCAAGCAAGGTGTTTACAGAATTTTACAGACAAAGCACAGGACCCCCAGTTACATTTGAAGTTCAGATAAACAATAAAATGTTTTCAGTCTCAGTATGTCCCTCAGGGGATTATGCCTATACCAAAAAAATCATGCCACAAAACCAAAGCCAGCAGTAGTGACAGTTTACACAACAGAGAGATAGAGTAATGATGTGAAGATGTCCTGAGCTGATCCAGAAAACAAGTGATGAATAATGTGACAGGAAGTAGGAGAATCTCCAACTAGAACAGCTTCCTAGATTCCAAGAGCTCATTTGCCTGCCAGCTGAGCCTTGTGGCACCAGCCTGTGCCCCCAAGGATGACAAAGGTCATGTCAAACAGGACAGGGCAGACATCAGAAAGAGTGGGCCAGGACTTGCTAATCCTCTAGGGTAAAAGCAATTCCCTAAATGTATCCTATATAGGGTTACCAGATTTAGCAAATACAAAGATTCCTAGTTACATTTGAATTTCAGATGAACAAAACAATAGTTTTTTGCTAAATGAAACAGGTGCAGAGGCCCTTGTCAAAGAGTATCAAATCTAACAGGGGATACAACACACATGGTACTACTGGAAAATCTACTCAACATAGTAATTCACCAGGATATGAGAATGGTGGAGCCACAAAATTTGAATATGAGGTCAAACAATTAAGTTTGCAAACTCACCCTAGAAAAAGTGCTACATAGCTCTTTGCTGAATGTCACTACTGTCTTCCTCGAAGTGCTCTTCTTGGGAAGCTTTACACTGATGTCAGCACCTAGCCTACCCCTCAAAGAAATTTTGGAACTCTTTTTCCAGAATGACCATCAGACCTGTTGTCATATGAAGTTTCACAATTAAGTTTGAGAACTTATCACCATGTGCTTACATTGACAGCACTGTACAAACAACTTAGTAAGATTTCATAACCTTGGTATATCAGTGTCTCACAGCTCTGTTCATATCAACATGTGGTGGTGTCTTGTGAGTAGCATTCATCACTGTTGTTGCATCTTGGTCACCAGATGGCCAAGGAGGGTACCTCAGAGGTGACTGAAGTGATATTCAACAATGACGTATGTGCCACTTTTGCTAGCGTGAAATGAACTTAATTGTCTGACCTTATACTGTTGTCTGCATATTTACATTAAAAACACTCAACTGGAAGTCACTTAGTAGTTCCATCACTGACTATGTTTTATTACACAAAAGAGTCAATTCCTCTCTATTTCCTCATCCTTTAAATAATGGACTTGTATATGTTAACTCTAAGGTCTCTTCCAGAATGAATATCTCATAAAAAACATAGTTACACAGTGAAAATAAGGCAAATACCTATACTGCATAACATGACATCACATGGTTACTGCATACTAGAAGGAGAGCTATTGCCTTATCAATTCCAATTTTATTTCAAATGAGAAATATCTTAATTATTCCAAATTATTGTAGCCATTACCAGAATTAGCTCCTTTTAAATGAGAGCTAAGTATTTACCTCTCAATTTCTGCCTTGAAATATTTTCCTTGAGATTTAACAAATAATGCCTCCTAAAAATATAGACACTTCAATATTGTACAAAATTTCTGAATATGTAAGAATTCACTCCCAAATGAATCCTTTCCTGTACATTGTTTTCTAAAACAGGGTTTCTTTGGTGGACAAATGGAAATAGAAATCTAGTTCAGGTTCACCCAGCACTTTTGGACTGCTGTATGAAGTACTCCATTACATGGAGTGGGACAGTCAGACTTTTATGTATTGCCATGTCATTCTGATAACCACATCAGGAAGAATTAGCTGCTTCCAAAACCCATTTATTTTTCTTCTTTTACCCACATTAGACCATATGAATCAGATTCCTTGCATGTAAGTATGGCCATGTGCCTGGAAACTCTTCAGTGAGATGTGAGAAGTAGAAGCCAGAGGGGCCACTTGCAAGGCAGCTCACAAGCACTTCCCATGTGTTCTATGTTCCTTGCCCTTCTACAAACACCCTGGAAGCCAGGTGTTGAAGCTGGAAGATGCACAAGTGCCTATGTCTCCAAATCACCTTTTGAGTAAGAGCTACTCACTAACCAGAACTGTAGGGGAAATTGAGCCCTGATCTTTAGCATAAGACTCGCTTCCTGCTTTAGAGACCTAGAAAATCATGAGGATGGCATGTGAGTTGTGTGCGTGCAGGAGATCAGAAAACTGGCCTCCAAGAGAGAATGAATATGTGAAGTGTGGTAATAGTCACGGTGAAGATTCTCTAGATTCCAAAGGTTTCTTGATGCTTGAGGCAGAGATTGTGCTCAAGGTCTGCAGTTTTGCAAAAACAAAGGTGGAGACATTCTATCTGACCTTCTTCACGTCCTCCCTAGTCAGTGCTAATGTTGGACAAGCGGCTTTTGTCTACTTCTTCTCATTTGATGATAATAAATACGGACCTGAGGTTTACTCAGGAGGGCTCCTCCCAGAGGTCCTCAGTCCCCCAACTCAGACTCTGTGTCAAGCCTCTTCATTCCTCGCCCCAAGACCCCCTCATCTGGTGACCCTAAACCCATTCACAGAACACCCCTTTAAGACTTGATAGGAGCAGAAACTTTGGGTTAAGCCACTGAGATAACACTAGTTGTATTTTTGCTGTTTTTCTTGTTGTTAACAAGGTGCATTAGCTTTCTATGTGTACAGTCACGAAATTGTAATGATGTGATATATTCAGTTTTATTTATTACATATTTTCCCTTAAAAGCAAGAGCATTTCCAGATTCTTACTATGGTTTTACCAACTGCATTTGTATAGAGATTGTCAATATTTTTTTAACCACTCCACTACTGGAAGACATGTATGTTTTTTTCCAATTTTTTATATAATAGAAAGCATTATGAAATACCACAATACAATTAATTATGCACACTTATTAGTTCCTATGAGTTAAATTCATAGGAATAGAATTAATGAGACAAGTACATTAACACTCTCTCTCTCTCTCTCTCTCTCTCTGTCTCAGTAACAATGCTTAGAGTCTGAAGGACAGATATGTTCTTTCTATCAGTAGAACTACACACAATATATCTTTTATGGCAATGTGCCTCACCTTAGCAAATCCTCACAGTTAGCATTACTGTCCCCACTTTAGTCTGGAGGGGACAGAGAGATAAAATAACCTAATTTACCGTCAATGTGATAGAACTAAATTCAGGACCAGACCTTCTGTCTCTAAGTCCTACGATTTGTCTAAAACAATATTGCCCCTCTTCCAAAATATCTAGCTTCCGCAATAATATTACACATATTAGTCAGATCATTTCCAGGCTTTTGTTTAAAAAGAAACATTTTCCACACTCATTCCAGAATTATATTCAGAGATAAGGGAAGAGTCAATGAATTAATATCTTATGCAAGACCTAACAAAGAGAATGAGTTATTTTCTCGTTTTAATCAAATCAACTTAAAATAAATACAACCCTTAATCCTAGGATTTATAACTGTACTTTTGTCCATGGAGTAAGCTTTAGGGCAAATTAGAGCAAAGTTGCTTTACTTTCTAGTGAGTTTCATTTCTATATTTCATCACGTGTCATGGAAAGGGAAAGATGCACAGATTAAACCTGTTGTGATGCTTTGTTATGACAGTCCTAGAAAACTGATCCAGGTACATCCAACAGTGTTATGCAGAAAGAATGAGGCAGAAGAGAGACATTGATACCTGTTAGGGGCTTGTTATATACCCTGTATAGCACCATAGCTCCCTCCCTATAAGGGTTATTGAAGCACAGAGGAAATGCTAAGAAAATAATGAAAAGAATTGTCACTGTTACCAAAAAAAGGAAGAATAGCTCTTGGCATTTAATTAAATATGTGAAGTTAGGGGAAAACAGAACAAAAGAATAACAGGATTTTAATTCTAGGTGACTTAGAAGATATCAGTACCATTAACCAAGAGGCAAATTTATGATGGGAGGTTTTAGCAAAAGAATATCTCATTTTAGTGAAACATTTTTTTCTGCCATTATGCAACTGATGTGTTCCTAAGAATACTTACATTATTTTTTTTAAATGGTTAGCGAAGGAAAAAGGTAGTTTATGGGCTATAGTTTCAGACACAAAATTATAATGTCTTTTTTCTAATAAAGACATTGTAATAGTAAACTTTTCCATTAAAAGGAGTAATCACTTTTACATATTCTCATCACTTTTATCTTCCAGTCTTATAACAAAGGCACATAACAACTCATACAAAGCAATTGTGTTCATGTGGTATGTTACCTGTGCTCCTAGATACTGCTTCCCAATCATAATTATTTTATAATAGGAAGTGTATAATGCAACTCATGTCTAATGAATAACATAAGTTCTATTATAACTAATTTCAGTTCTCAAAATTTCTTTGCATGCTTTTCTACAACATCTCTGTGAAAATGCCCATGAAGTAGTTAAATGCAGGAAATGCCATCCACCAGCTGGAGGTCCTAATACATAAAGATTTCAGATTCATAAAAGCAAACACCGAGACCTTTAATTATGCTACTTATCCTACTCTTAAGCTCAAGTAGGAGCTTTCTGACAAATCTTAAGACCAGACTGGTGTTGACCAAGGCTGAAGTCTCAGAGCAAATCTCATTTTTGTCCCACATGGGAGTTTTGAAAGGGTCATCTGGGGCTTTGTCCCTAAGTGCCAGCTCTTCATTCCTGACTCTTCATCCCTGCGTCTTATAATCTTTAGGTTGCTCAGTATCAAAGTGAAATATTCCAGAGGTAGGTTATATTTTTGGCATAAGCACGTGGCATATAAGGAAAAGGGTGGAACATTCACCATTTACTGAGAGCTGAGATGATGTAGCACCTTGGAGGGGAAGTAAAGCATCTGCAAGTAAATGGTGAAGGCCCAAGGAGAACATACGTAAGAGAATGGTGCAAACCCCATGATTTGCTCTAAAGTAATCCTCCTATAACAGTAGGTATAATAATGGCTTTGTTTGCCACCACATAACCAGCACTTAGCACAGAAGCTGAAACTAGAGGCACTAATTAGGGAAGAGAGGGAGGGAAGGAGGGAAGATGGGAAAGAAGGAAAGGAGGAAGAAGTATGGTTTTGAGCTGAAGAAAGATAATGTCCTGGTGACAGTGGCCAAGAGACTTCAGTTTGGACTGATGAAAAGTTCTGGAAACTGCGGCATGGTACTGTGAATGTACTTAACTCCACTGAATTTTATGGACACTTAAAATGGTTTGAACCGGCCAAGTGCAGTGGCTCACACCTGCAATCCTAGCACTCTGCAAGGCTGAGGTGGAAGGACGGCTTAAGGTCAAGAATTTGAGATCAGCCTGAATGAAAGCAAAACCACATTTCTACAAAATATACAAAAATTAGTTGGGCATGGTGATGCACATCTGTAGTCCCAGCTACTCCAGAGGCTAAGGCAGGAGGAGTGCTTGAGCCCAGGAGTGTGAAGCTGTAGTGAGCTATGATCATACCACTGCTCTCCAGCCTGGGTGACAGAGTGAGACTTTATCTCAAAATAATAATAAATAAATAAAAATTAGAAACGGAAAGAAAAGAACATAGCAAAATCGTTTACATGGCAATTTTTATGTTAAATAAAAAAAAAAATTCTTAAATCAAATTTATGTTGTTTTCATCAATGGAATGAGTATAAATGTCTCCTGTGTCCCTAGATGTTCAGAAAAAGTATGTTAGACACAAAAGTGCCTTGTGTAAGTAGATCTTAGTGAAAATTAAACAAAAGAAGTCACATTAAATGTTTGAATCACTGTTGTCTGAATAGAAACAGACCATAACATACTATAAAGAAACTCCATCAAATGAGCAAGATCTCCTAAAGTAGAGACTCAAAGTCAAAGAAGATAAGAAAAAAGTTAGACATTTTGCCCATCCCTCCCCCATTGGATTCCTCGAAGATGTTTGGAGCAGCCAGAGCTCCCAGCAAGCAAGGACAGGAGCTAGAGAGTTAATTTCATTTCAATAGTAAATGACAGAATGGCCACAGTTGACACAACGGTTTCACAAATATTATCTCAGTTTATTCCTACACAGAGGCATGAGACACTAGTTCAGCTAAGGCATAGGAACATTAACAAACCTGCACCCAAGTGGCAGGACCAGAAAAAGTTATCTTCCCTCCCTGCAGCTATGAGATATTGGATACAAATTGTATTTCCAGGCCTTAGATGAAGAGGAGAAAGAAATGATCACTGCCCTGTCTTTTAAAATACTGTTCTCAATGACGAACTTGGAAACTTTATAATTTATTATGTAATAAGGCAAAGAATGGAGAAAGCTCTCAAAGTTCAAGTACAAATATAATAGCTCTAATAGCAAAAAAGATGATTCCCCAAACAGAAATGAAGGAAAGGAAATAGCTTGGCAAGACAGCTACATCCTTAAATGTTCACACTTTCACAATAAATAGCCCAAGCTGAAGCTTACTTATATTTAACCATAAACCTATGCTTATTACATATTATTAATATAGAAATGCCATCTATTAGATAAAATTAGTCTTTTAAATTAAAGGAAAGAGAAGGCATCTTTGTCCTTACATTTTTTATTAAAATGTCAAAGCTAAAAAGTGAAAAACAAAACCATTTTTTAAGACATCCATCAACTTCTGGAAAACTCTGAATTTTCCAAATCATATGTGAAGTGACTGAAATAAACAATAAATGACAGTCATATAAACAAGGCCATGTAAAGTTTCCCTAGTGATTTGTATTTTAAAGCAAACTAGAACATTTCTGAAAGTCTGAGTGTTTCTTTTATAAGAGAGAGAGCATGGAACTAATATATATATACTTCATCTTGCTTTAAGGAGATATTACTGTGAGCCTTCCACACCAGCATAATCTAATTAGGGGATCCCAAGTATTCCATCTACATAGAAATCATATAATATACATTTTGCCTTTGAAAAGCCGTCAGTGAAATAAGAAAACCATTTTGCACTGACACCAGAGGTTGATGATTCTCCACAAGGCACCAGGACTTCCTGCTATGAGAAAAGATATCCATTGCTCATGGTACATGCATTTCATATGTCTCCATTTTCTATAAAAATCATCTGCTTCTGTTTCTCCTTGAGCAACTCTGAAAAGAAAAAAAAAGATGTCTTTCTGGACCTAACAGATGATAAGGGCCAAAGCAAACCAACAGGGAGCAAATCCTCACTTCCTTTAAAAAAAAAAAAAAAAAAAAAAAAGGCAAAAGAAGTTAGCACCTCAAGTAGATGGTTTATTTTATTTAGTGCATAGGTTCTGATGAAAGCAGGCAAAAAATAAGGCTCTGTGTATGACAACGAACCAACATATTTGTAAGTATCCTCTTAAGTCTCGTCTGCTCAGATTTACTAAAACACAGAGCTTTAATTTACTCAATCAATTGGCAACCCCAATTGGGAAGTCTCCCAATCTGCTGCTGTGAATGAGGGGAGTTTAAAGCTAGAACCACCCTTTTGATGAGATGAATCTTGGGGCCTGGAACTGACGTCCCTTCCTCCTTCCCCATCCCTCCATCCCAGCTGATCACGGAGGGATCTTCAGCAAAGTTTTCCACCATGGTCCTCTGGTTAAGTCAAACTGAGCCTATAACTGAGCTCTCTGCCCCCCTCCCTCTACAACTCTCTTGAGTGCCTGGTTCCCTGGGAAACTTTTCCTTCTTCTGCATGGAAGATATTCCATGAGCCCCTGAAAACGGGGAAAAATAAAGAGGGCAAATCACTCCAAGAAATCTCATAGCCATAACTTCAGCACAGGTCAAAGATTCTCTCTGAACATGTAAAATACAAGATAATACCTTGTTTGGTCATAGAGCTCAGTGACTAAACCCATGCTCTCAGCTCAGAAGAGAAAATCAGTCCCTGATCAGCCAAGGATAATTCATGGACAGCAAAAACCCCTGCAAATAAAGAACTCTGTTGAGACACACATTTGCAATGCCAACAAAAGCAGGTTTATTGAGAAATACATAATGAGACAAGCTCCCTTTCTCAGAGACACAGAAGCAGAAGCCAAGAGATCAGAAGCAAGGTCAAAACATGTCAAAAGCATCAGAGACCAGGACATGGGCAGTAAAGCCCCTGAAAGTGTCCAGAGGTATACACAGCACCAATGGTCAACCCTTAAAATAAGCTTAGAGCCAGCCAGAACATTTTAGCATGCCAAAGGCAGCGTGTGCATGGCTAAGAGCCAGCAATCAGGCAGTCAGGACAGAGGTCAGCGATGAAGATTTCTTCAGAGGCAGGCAGATAGATGCTGGAAGATCCTGGAAACACAGCTGGCAGGTCATGGAGTCTTGATTTGCTCACTGGCTCCCATGCACTTAGCAGGCTCTTCGGCAGCTGGACAAACAGGACTGCGGGTACGTCCTGGAGACCCCACAAGCAGGTTGGCAGACAGTAGACACTCCTCCCACTGGTTGGCACACAGTGGAAACACCTACCAGGGGCCGACAGCCACCAGTGACAAAGGTGAGAGGCCTGCTGTAGGTAGTTGAGCAGGGGTTGGAGACGCAGGTAGTTTGTCGAGAGCAAGTCACCTGGCAAGGGTTGGAGACGCAAGAGGTTCGCTGGTAACAGGTTGGCTGGCAAACAGTGGGCTCACACGTCTCCTGACAGTGGTCCAGCAGCCAAGAGCCAGTTTGGAAGGAACTGGGCAAGTAGATGCCACTCAGACAATCAGCTTCGGTGGTGGGAGCTGTGGCAACTGGAGCCACTGGGACAGTGCAGCGCCCACCCATTGGCCTGGAAGAGCAGTTTCTTGTGGAACAGTTGAAGGACATGGTGTCAGACAGAAGGCTGCAGGTACCTTGCTGAAGTTACCTCCAGAATTGTGAATGTCACTGCAGGCTCCTGAGCTTTTATATTCCTAGCTGGTGGGTGGGGCTCTCTCCCCCATCTGCCTGGCTTCTATGGCACAGAGCAGCTGGCCTTAGAACATCTTGTGAATCGACAGATTAATCGTCTCTTGAGAAGCCCTCACTCTCATAAAGAAGGTTTAGTAGTTTGGTAGCTAAATCATAAGTCTTCAGTACTGTACTTAATCTATTAAGAAGGTTGGTTGACAGCTTCAAAGTCATGGGTCACCCCAGCCCACACTTGGTCCCACCTTCATCTTGCTTGCTCATGATGAGTGTCGATCTGTAACACCAAACATGCCACCATACTCCTGTCATACACTCTCCCCCTCCCAATCAGGACTAATTACAAGCCCACACCCTCTTTAGTTGGTCATTAGACTTAATGCATTTTAAACCTATCTTACTCTTCCATAGCTAACGGGAATATGCTTCCAGATGACAGTAACAACAGCTACCAGAAAAAGAGACACTAGGACTTGTACCCAAAGTCTAAGCTGGCTCTCAAAATTAATCACCAGACTGAAACAAGATGCCCACAGGAAGGTTAGGATGCTGCAGGACCCCCCTTCACATTCAAGCAACAAAGCAAATTGTAAGCTAAGGAGGTGCAATGGAGTGTATTTAGTCAATTTCAAAATAAATCGGATAAGCTTTACTCCTAAAATTGTTAATTTAGTAGTAAAGGATAATAGTGACTTCTGGGCTTCGTTACTTATGCTAATAGAGCAGGCTTATTTAATTTTTTATATTATTATAATGTTAATTTGAAAGGGTGCAATGTCTTTCTCCCAATTTGCTCAATGTATTCAAAAGATACTTATTCTCACACAGATATTTACAGATAAGATGCATTTCAATCATGGGGAAACTAAAGACCCTTTAAGGTCATTGTCTCTATTACGCATAAGAGGAAAGGTGGGAGGAGGCAGACACTTCCTCAATGTTTGATAATGAATGGATGCATGAAGAGGGTGCTATAATATTTCATTGCTCTTTTTATGTTTGGGAAACAAGAATATCATTCTCCTTTGTTTTTATCTCACTGATGTATAGTCAGTTCTGAACTCCAAAATGACCACTCCTTTTGGGCCACCTGTACATGGGTGAATCAACAGCTTCAACTAGGGCAAAAATAAGTCACTTCAACATCACTTTAAATGGCCAGAGATATTTCTACCTCATAAGACCTGATTCATTTTGTAGGCAGGCTTCCACGGGGGAGCCCAACCAGACAACAAGAGATTTACATATATTTGCGGGCTATGGGAAGGCTATGTTTTAAATATCCACAAAGCCAACAGCTTTATGCAAGAACTCATGAGAGTTCTTACAAAAACTTCATTCATCTAATCAGAAGCTAATGACACACAGCCAAACAAGAGGATGCTATGCCGTGGGCTGTCTTATAATTCCCAAGGATCAGACCTCAATGCTCTAACTCTCCCTCAGTGACTCACAGTGTGTTCTCAGGAATAGGGTGAGATTAACGAGATGACTACTTTCCACAATGTTGAAACTACGCTCTTCCCACCACAGAGAACATCCCAAATGGGGTTTGAAGGCCAGAGTTCCTGGTCACAGGGCCTGGTTTGCTTGTTGTAAAATAGATGAGTAGTTTACAGGCATCTTCCAGCTGGGGATTCGTAGACTGCTCCGGAAAGGCACCTAGCTGTGTGAATACCAGAAATATGAAGTCAGTATTAGGATTACACAGGAGATCCCTTCAGGGCCTGGTGCCACATTCCTGGAACAAGAATTTTTCTAAGCTATAACTCTGTCTTCATCCCTCTTTTCCAGGGGAAGTTGGAAGTTACAAATAAAAGAATCCTAGAGAGTATCTTCCATCAGCTTCAGGAGGAAGAGAAATGAATTATTATTATTATTGAGCACACTGCTCTCTTGAAGGCATGGAGTTAAAGTGTTCACATGCACCATCCCATGGAGTCCTCACAGAAGCTCTGTGGAGTAGGTAAACTGTCACATGAAGAAGCTGGAATTCCGGGAGGTTGAGTGGATCACCAAGGTCACATGGCTCATTTCAACTCAGTTGAGATTCACATAAAACAAAGCCTGGAAGCTAAACTGGGGATAGTAAAATATGATGAGACACCTTCGTTAAAGTGCAAACAAGAATTTATTTTTCAAACACTGATCAATTAATACTTCATTGATAATATTATAAGTTTTCATTTCCCTTCCAGGTTCATCAACTGTTTAACAATGAAAACAAATAAAATAGTAAGTTATAATCTCTACTGTCCTTACACTTCATATGTTATACTCCTTCTGTATACAATTTGATAATTTTTACTTCATTGGGATTAGATGATGGGTCACTACAAAGGAAAAGGAAAAGAAAACCATCAATAGCTTAAAGCTACAATTTTAAATTACAATTATTTACAATGGCAGCGCCTACAAGTAATTTTCAGAGGACAGCAGATGTGTGAATTGATTTTTCAGTCTTATCCATTTTCCAAAGAGCCCTCCATTTTGTAGGTGTTAAATAGAAGAGCCCTCATATTGAATTACTAAAAGAAATTATTAGTTTGGCTTGTGTTGTAATTACAAGCAGACTCCTTTGAAAATTTTATATTAAAATGATTTCATCATTTGTGAAAAATCCATTCTGATCACTGCCATTCTCTGAAAACACACTGCCCAGCTAGGCAAGATACTTAACACTGTCTCGCATTCTGTCTTCTGGTGGAAGCATTTCAACTTTTTATTTGGGTTCAGTCTCGGTTGCAAAAGCCAAGAAACATGCACTGACACTTAACATGAAGCTTGATGAGATTCTGCCCAATTCTAATTTGACAGTGTTGTTAAATGAAATTAATAAATTATCCTTTCATTGGAATGAAAGAAAATATAAGAAAAAATTACACGGCCAATTACACTCCCTCTGTAGTTACGAGCAACATGAAACTTTAACTCAGCAAAAAGGTTTATGAAGATTGTTCTTGTGTCTGCAAAGCGTGAAGTGAGGGGAGCATGATGAGTGAAGATGAGGCGAGATCAAAGGGCTGCCACCCATTATCTTCCTCCCCGATGGATAATTTGCTCTCATTTGTATAGAACAATCTAACCCTTATGCAATAATTATCACAGACTGGAAGTGAGCAGTGCTTTCACTGAAAACCCAATCGTGGCAATCACTTACAAGGCCAGGCATTTAAGAATAAAATGAGTTAAGCATGTGACGGAAGCTGAAGGTTTGATATGCAGAAAGGGTATTTATCATTGCAAACTTGGTGATAATGTTGACCAACGCCAGTTCAGAGAGCACCGCTTGGTCTCATCAAATGGAGGACTGGCAAACTCGCTGAAAACTACTAAATAGAAAATGAAATGTCATCATTCTGCACTTTTTCGGGATGATCACCCTCTCAAATTGAAGCTTTTCATTGTCTCTTAAGAAATATAAAAAGAAAATTAAAAGCTTAAGTACAGGACATAATGCTTGTTTAAAAATTAAATACATCTTGGCTGAGTTGTTCTGCTTTTTTTTTTTTTTCAAGTTCTCACAGACCTCTGGGTTGAATCTTCAAAATCCTTATTACCCAAGACATTATAAACCCCTGCAGCCTAGGTGATTTGTGCACAAAACTGAAATGAAATTCGTTTTCCAAATTCTTTTCACAAAGCATCAATCATAAGAAGGGTTGAGTCATTTGGGCTAGAAAGAACTCTAGAGCAGAAAGCAGAAGGTGAAAGAAACAAGCAAAGACCAGCAAAATAGTTGCTGCTTTTAGAACTTGAAAATAGCAAACACCAGCTACATGACTGGTATAAAAATAAACCCTCAAAGGATAATGTCAAGGTTGAAAAATTCTAAATTGAACCATCCTCTTTCTCTATGCCTTTTTTCAAATTCATGTAATTTTTCATGTGCGCCTTCATTGACGATGCAACTCAGGGTGCTGTCAAGAAAAGTGAGTAGAATCCCAAGTATTTTTGCCATCCCAGACTCTCATGTGACAAAGCCCATGTGTGCCTGGCATGTGCTCCAGTCCAGGCTGTCCAAGTACAAAAGGAGGCAAATTCACCTGTGGCCAGCTGTGAGTCCTGATTGTATATGGAACCTAAGAGAAAAGGCACCAAGTCCCTCAAAATCTAATTAGTCCCTCCCTAATTCAGAACTATGCGTGACCGACACTAGATACTCAGTAAGGTAAAGATACTAAAAGCTGGGCAGGAAACTGGAAAAGAAGACGGACCTTCACATCACCTAGGGGGCCTGTGCTCCCTCTCCCTTTCCCACAGCCTTTCTTAGTCTGATCTGCCTGTCCAGGAGATGAGAAACTCAGCATTAGGCCAGCAGTATCTCCAGCGGGTACGAGAGCTTGTACCATTGTACTGGCCAGCAGTATCTCCAGCGGGTACCAGAGCTTGTACAATTCGCTCAACTGGTTCATGAGAAACTAAGTCTCCGAGAGGGCGGCTCATGTCTGCAAGTGCGTGGACATTTTTGTGCGTTACTTCAAATGGTCTCCTCCTGTCTCTCACGGCAGCCTCTTTGCCCAAGGTAAGCCAGTTTCATGGTGGTAAATCAAGAAGTGCTTCCTTCATGTCGGGTCCTCACATTCTTCTTGCTGCCTGTGCTGGGTCTTCTCTGACGCCAGGGCAAGGGCAGCCGACGCTGATTTACTTGGCACCCAGGTGTCCACACCCGGAGGGGGGCCAGGCATGGGCAACCACAGGGAATGCAAACCAAAGGACTGATGCTCCCACGTTTCGGCCTACGGGAAGGCAGCACTGAAGCTCATTTCAGGAAGTCCCAGAGGATCACGCATGTGTTTCTTGCAGCCGGGCTGCTTGAGGAAGGTTTTGGGGGGTGACTTTCCCTCCTCCTCTGCTTCGCTCCCCTGTGATGCATCCCCTAGAAAAAAATTCCAAAACTCACAGTCTCAAGTTTTGCTTTCAGGGGAACTTGCACTGAGACACTATGTTCTAAATACTCTCTATTTGAAAGAATTAAAGATAATAGCCGGGCTTTCTAAACTCCAGCTCCAAGTCCCTAAGGCACAGGTCTCCATCTGGGCAATCCCAGGAGACACCATGTATCCAAACTGAGCATCAGGCAAGTAACATTTGGATCCTTAAAGCCATTTCTGAAATGACCACATAAAAAACTACAAAAGTCCTTATATGCAGCCAAATTCCAGGTAAATTTAAAAATTTTTTTCTGAGTAATGCGGTGGTTTTTCCCGTGACATAGGCCATCAGTAACAGGGACATCCCAACACTATAGGGTTGAAAAGCCTTATCACTGTCAATTTGGTGTCATCGTTATTTGCCAGAATGAAAAGATGACTTTTCCCAAAGGGAGATATGCACCAGCTATGGAATGGGAGAAAATTTTAGGTAGTAAATGGGCATACTCTTTTTAGTTTTAATAGTCATGCATTTATTTTTAAATCTATTGTACTAATAAAATAGAGCTGGGTTATCCAAGCCGTAATTTCATGGATATTATTACATAAAATAAGGTTTAGGCAAGTTTTTAAAAGTGAATTACTATAAATAAATATAATAAAATTTAACATCATATAAATAAAAATTAAAAATAAGTAATCTGTATAATGGTGAAGTTCAATATTAAAATACGGTGAAAGTGGTCAGGATAAAAATCTAAGGGGTAAGTTTTTATAAATATTTAAATTAGTTAATAAGATGATTTCGCAGATATTCAAATAAGAAATATTTTAAGTGGTTTTGATAAATATTTTTCAAACTCTCTCTCTTTCTCTCTGTCCCTCTTTCTCTCCCTTACACACACACAAAACACACACATAACAAGCAAGCACTTGTCTCCAGCTTCTGCTTATCAATTACTCAGCAACAAATTATCCCAAATTTGGTATCACAAAATAGCCATTTATTTTGCCCATGGATTCTGTGGCTCAGGAATTGGAATAAGGCACATGGAAGTGGCTGCATCTGAAGTCACAGGGACTATTGCCCCGTCTTGTTCCTGCTCCAGCCTGTGAGGGGAGGCCATGTTCATCTGGAGGCTCATTCTCTCTCTCACATGCCTGGCCACTGCAACTTGCTGTCCATGGCACACCTGTGTGTGGCCAGGACCAGTTCCAAGAGTGAGAGTCCCAAGAGATTTTAATCAGGCTGATTAAATCTATCTAAACCTAAATCTAAACCTCTATCACTCTTTCCAACCCAGGAAGTCCTGCAACCCCACTTTTGCCACAGACTGTGTATCAAGGTCCCAAAGACCTGTCCAGATCGAAGGGAAAGTAAAACAGACTCTACTTCAGGGTGAAGTGGCAAAATCCCGGATGAGGACACCAGACTAAAAATATTGTTTGGGCTGCGAAATTTAAATTACTTGCCAGGATGCCCAGACTGGGAATCCCTCAGATGGATTTCATCGCCTCCCAGACGTCTAGGAACCCTGTGAAGGAGAGTCTCGGAATCAGAGGCACCCACAAAATGACAGCAATAGCCCCTTGACTTCTGATCCAGCCACTTGCATGAGAGCTTGATGCCATGATTCGGGTTGTAAAAGACGATTCTCAGTACTTCCAACGAGTTTGAACCTTTCAGTAACAATCTTTTCTTCTGGTTTGATTTTTCAGTTAAACACTCCAGTGCTCCAGGGTCTGCAGAGGCTATGTGTGTTCATGGCACGTAACATCAGATGAAGTGTGAGGCACATGGAAACTCCCAGGAGTGCATGGACGCTGCAGGAACTTCCCCAACCTTTAGGGGTCAGTTTAGAAAGACAGTTATTCATAGTTCAGATGAAATTATTCTGTAATTTGTTGTGGATTAAAATCATGAAGTCCAAATTACTATTGGAAGAATAAGCTACTGGCAGTGATGCCAAGGACAGCGGCTTGGTCTCACCTTCTGGAGTGCCTTCCGTTTTCTGTATCCATTTTATTTTCCGAGCTGCCTTCTCAGATGTCTCTTGCCATTACTAATTATTTAGGGTGAAGGTCAAACTGAATGCAAATATCTTTCATGCTTTAAGATAATGTGTCTTTCCCTGCATACTCCTTAGCCACCTTAGAAAAAGGTATAATGACTATAAGAGCCAGTCGTCTTACACAAACCACAGACCATCGCTCAGTGCTTTGCTGACCACAGTTATCTTTGAAATTGAACTACGAAGTGAACCTGAACCCAGAAATTATTTTGGCTGAATAACAAAGATCTGAAGGTTGATAAAATGACCCTTCAGGAAAATAATCAACTGAGACTGATACCCAATTTCATCTTTCACTTCATTCCTTAACTTCAGTATCCTTTTTCTCCTCCTGATATCAAAACAACCACCAACTTTTCTTTCCATGCCCAGAAACCCACTGTAAGTT
Organism: Loris lydekkerianus; assembly: GCA_963574355.1. Lineage (NCBI taxonomy): Eukaryota > Metazoa > Chordata > Mammalia > Primates > Lorisidae > Loris > Loris lydekkerianus. The sequence continues at coordinate 10,312 of CAUYPK010116000.1, read as the reverse complement.
CCATGGTAACTTTTGGCTATTACAAAAATACCTAATGTGTAAAAATAAATAAATAAATAAATAAAACACAGAGAAAAAAACTAAAAATATAACTAGGAAGAGCTTAAAGGAATGATTGCTTTGCAATATAACGAATTGTGTATTATATATAATGATTATCCCAAATTTAGCACTGCTGCAGAATTTGAAGATTTAATTCAGAAGATAAGCATGTTAATAGATCTTCATAAGAGTCCATGTAAAATGAAAGCAATCGTGAGTGAAATGTGGTGGACATCTTCAGAAATAATCAACTTTTGAAGAGATAACTGCTAAATGGGTTGTTTTCGGACTAGGTGGTTTCCCATAACGCAGCACCCAGGCAAAAGCCTAATTGTTACTAAAGAACCTGTGATCCAGCTAATGGAAACTCGTCAAGGGTTATCTTTGCACAAAGGTGGACGCCTACAGTGCATCGAACTGGCCTATCAGCTGTTCTTATTTTCCACTAAGCCAATGCACCTCTTTCAAAAGTAATAGGCATATGGTTCCGATGGTCCAATCCTTGAACTAGACCTTTCAAATAGAATTCTGGTATTGATTTGGTTTACTTGATAACTAGAAATAAAACACAGCCAATCTAATTTCAGTGTGAATTACATTTGCATACCAGTTTATTTGTCAGTCTCTCTAAAATTTGGCTAACTTAGTCCTCCACAGCCTGCTAATCCTGGGTAAACTGACACAACTGAAAGAAAGGCTCAGAAATTCACGACAGGAGAATCCCTTGGTCCTGTGGTGACACCCTGCCCCATGCAGACACCAGGCTGGATCTAGGCAGCCAATCCATCTCCCTCAACCATAAAACTATTTCTCTTGCTACAATTAGAGGTACACATTTCACTAATACTACATAGACCATTTTCTCACTCACTTGGGAAAAGTACTTCCCCAAGTACTTTTGAAAAATTTTCTTTTAAGTTGAATGGTTTAAATATAGCAGAGGTTGGACTGACTAAAGGACCTCTAGGAAAAGAGGCTTCTGTTTTTTTAATTGCACATTATTGCCTGTCTAAACAGTGCACTGTGTCAGTTGAAATTATTTTTTGCCTCTCCCACCCCAGTTTCTACTGTTGCATATTTTAAAGAAACTGTTGCATACTGTAAATGTCTTTCTTTTTAGTTATCTATATTACATATGAGAAGCCACCAAAAAATTGCCTTCGTAGTAGTCCAACAACCTCTCATTTATATACAAATTGAAATGCTCAATTCAAAGGTCAATTTACTAAATTATTTGCCGTGGTGTGTTGCCAGGAAAAATTATGTTGCAATTTCAGATTCATTTACGCTAAGGCACAATTTAAATAATACATTAGAACGACAATTGCTCACTGCAAAGCAGCTCTTCAAATCCCTCTCCATTTATCTTCCTCATTTATGAATTCCTTATCCTTCTTAAGGCGTTGAATTCAAGGGGCATCTCTAAAGTTCCACGAGCCTTCCCCAGTTTTCCTACTGACTCATTGCCTGACCTTAGGCTGCTCATTGAAACTCTGTGGGCCTGTTTCATGATGTCTGTAAAACAAAGATAATGGGAGCTGTCTCAGCAGGGAGCTGCGAGAACCGGGTTACAGTTTGCAAAATGCTTTGTGATTCATACATAAAAGGCCCTACTGTCAGTGAGCATTACTGTTTTCATCCCAATTATTTTAAAGTAAGAAGAGATGAATATTCTAAGCTTCCAAGAGACACAGAAACAGCAGGATATTCTAGAGAATTTCCAAAGCTAAGGCAGGCAACGGGCGATTCAAGTTTTTTCTTCTAGGAACTGGAAATGTCATTCACAAATAAATGCAAGGAAAGGCAAAACTGAGGGGGGCATGAAATAAAGACTTGGCTCTGGAACTTGGCAGTGAGAGAGCTTCTGCTTTCAGATTGCTCTCTGGATCCAGCTGAAGAGCATTATCGATGAAAATCTCCCTATCTTCAGACTCCTACCCAAATCTGGTGTTGACCTAACACTTTCTAAAGTTAGAGCAATGAGGGACAAGTAAATTAAAGGCTAACCCTATTAAGTTTGTTCTTATAGTAGAGCACAATTAAAGCTGGAAAGCTAAATTTTAAAATGTACAAAGTGATGGTGAGATATCTATGCTGTACTTTAAACTTTCTACAAGCACCTTAGGAAGAGGGTCTAGGGAAAGACATTATAGTAGTCACCCCTTATTCACGGGGTACATGCCATGACCCATAGTAGATGTCTGAAACCAGAGGTAATACTGTATAATATATATATATATTATACAGAGTCTCACTTTGTCACCCTCAGTAATATGTGTATATATATATATATTATACAGAGTCTCACTTTGTCACCCTCAGTAGAGTGAGGTGGCATCATACCTCACAGCAAACTCAAACTCTTGGGCTCAAGAAATTCTCTTGCCTCAGCCTCCCAAGAAGCTGGGACGACAGGTGCCTGCCACACTGCCTGGCTGTTTTTAAGGATGGGGTCTGGCTCTGGTGCAGGCTGGTCTTGAACTTCTGAGCTCAGGCATTTCACCCACCTCAGCCTCCCAATGTCCTGGGATTACAGGCATGAACCACTGCACCCAGCATATACTATGTTTTTTTCTTATAGCTATACACCTATGATGAGGTTTAGTTTATAATTTAGAAGCAGTACAAGATTGACAACAATAATTAATAATAAAAAACAATTAAAGCTATATTGTAATAAAAGTTATATGAGTGTGGTTTCTCTCTCTCTCTCTCTCTCTCAATATCTTATACTGTCCCAAGGGCAATGGAAACCACAGAAAGTGAGCCTGCAGATAAGGGAGGACTACTGTACTCCATGCTTGTAAAGGTAGAGTATTTGGCACCAACCGACAATTGCATTTAGCTGCATTACTCTAATCACCTTTAAGTTACAACCACACAGAGAAGGAGTACATTTTTTCCTATTATCATTCGGTACATTTCCATATTAAAAAGCCTCTAGGGCACTCTTAGCACTGAAAATTTCATAATAATAATTTAGATGATTAACATTCACCCTCTTCCAATTAAGAGAGTGTTACAACTGCAGTGATTCAAAGGTGAATGTTGATGTCTTGGCTATAATATAAATAGTGGGACGAGAAATTGGCAACCGGAAAAAAATGTTGTGTTTTTTTTTTTTAAAGCAACTACTACCATTAGTTAAACACACACACACACACACACACATTTAAACTACAGGTAGCAAATTGACTCTGGGTGACCAAGGGACTTCCTTGGAGAAATCCTAAATATTTCAAGCTTCAAAACAGGCTTGACAGATTTCCATTATAAAAATTCAGTAAGCCAGGTAATTTGTGTAATTTAGATGAGAAGCAAAAACCATTGACTGCATAAATTACCTCATTGTTTACTGTGAAGATTATAAATGAAAAGTCGGTTCTTTCACTTAACTAGTGACCTTGGGAAGAGCATTAAGACCCTTAAGCCCTTTTCCTCATCTATAAATGAATTTAATAATGGGACCTACCACACAGAGTTTGTGTGAGGGTTAAATAACATAATGACCAGGAATTCAGGTTTTCCGGGCAATGCTTTTTCACTCCCCTTTCACTTTTATTTAATATAAAACTTTGATTGCTTCTGATTTTTCTCAAGTAAAAGTTTCAATCTGTTTAAAATTATGGTAGGTTTCTAACCATGGATAACTTCCCTGTGTGTGCAATTAATGAAATACAGGATCCAAATATCTTATAATAGTTAACAGTTTAGGTTCATACTTTTAGATCATAAACAGGGCTCAATATTGTAATACAAAACCTTAGATTTGTGCATGCTATCTCTTGATAACCTTTATAGCTATGGCCTAAATCAACTAAGGCTGTCATTAGTCACCATGGTAACGTGGATAAAGTGGTCTTCCTAAGCTTTAGGACTACTGTTCTGAAAGAAGATTCCTGAAGGGATGGATAATACTTGACTCTGGATTTTCCAAACCTGTCTGAAGGAATTCTAATGACAGTGGAGAGCACACAAATACTCTTAGGACATATTAATAGAGGTCACTGGGAGGAAACCTAAAGCAGCCCAGAGCAAATACATGTACTGTTTGAAGACTTGGTGCTGGCTTCATCTAGCCTCAAATTAGATGAACCATTGTTTTCCTTGGAGCCATGAGCTGATTCTTCCTGATGAAAGAATCATGGCTAACCTTCTTATTTAGGAAACTGCTTTGGGCAGTCCCTTGGGGTAGAAAATGAGACTCCGATCACTGTTAGCAGAAGCCAAGGTGACAGACAGACACTTGTCCACTGAGCCACTAGCAGTGGACTAGGAATTGCTGGGAAGCAAAGCAGAAGGTTGTTAAGAAATAAGAGGCAGAAACAACAGAGAGCACAGGTGGGAAGAAAAAAATGAGCCAAGCCATGTTTTATATCTAAGCCATCTCACTGGAGAAGGCCGGAAAAACATTCCTCCAAGGGCAGCAGTGGTATGAAAGAAATTTCAAGAACGGGGATATCTGCTCCCCAGTGTGAAGTTCAAGTTGGAAAGTTCTCATTCTTCTTTGTGGTTTTTTTTTTTTTTTTTTTTGCGGTTAATGTTTAGGGAAAGACTGAGTCTGAGGTTGTTCAAAACACCCACCGCACTCCTTCAAGTGATGAAAAAAAAAACCTGCACTCCTTCCTTTACTTCCCTGGGGTTCACATCATCTTCACTCTCACCAATTTCATTTCATTATCTTCATACCAATCATGAGAAGGCTGCTCAACGTTGTCTTACCAATTATGATTTATTACATCGTAGGAAAAGCTTTTCCATGTTAATCCTTCTCACGCAGATTTTAGTATTCCTTGTGTATATTTTAAATTAATTATTACATTTCGGTTCTCTTTCTTCCATCTCATACAACTCCCCCCACCCTCTCTCAACTGGATCCCTCTTTAATCTGTATCTTGCTTTATTTCTTGTGTTTCTGCTCTATATTTTCTGGAGTTTTATTGAAAGCAAACAAATAACTTTCAATGTTTTCTCTTTCCTGTTAAAATATTTAGAATTAAAACATCTGCATCTTCCTCCTTTCAAGCCCGAGGACACTTTCTTCAGCATCATCTCCAGAGGCATTTTGCTGTGGTACGTCCATATTTGATGAGGTGGGTGTGCTTTCTGGATCCCTCCCACTGACTCACATATTTTTCTTAAAACTTTCTTTTTAGATCTTATGCAGAAAGCTTAGTTGCTCTAAATCACATGAGTATGTGGCTATTTCGGAGCCTGAAGAAATGTAGGAAGAGCCCTACGTGGTGGTTCATTCTACTGAAGATCAGCCTTCAGCCTCTTTGGTTTTCCTTGGCTCATCTACCATGCCAGGTCCATGGCAAATTCAGCCCAATCTGTTTTCCAAGGCTATGGCTTAGCACATTAAAATTAAAAGAGTCTAGGAGACACCTTGCCTCACTGGCAGCTTTCTCTTTAAAAAACCTTAAAGTCTCCTAATGCAGCACTTTCATAGACTGGTGAGCCACATCCATCAAAAAGGAGAAAGTGCGTGTTCCTGCTTCTTCTCTAGGATACGCACGGCCTGTAGAGCTCATTCTTCCAAATTAGTCATCAATAGAACTTTTCTAAAAGTTGTGAGTCAACCCCATGTCCTTCTTGCCTTACTTCATTTTGGAAAAATATCTGCATTAAATATAAAAGAAGGCAGGCCAAGTGCAGTGGTTCATGCCTATATTCCTAGCACTCTGGGAAGCTGAGGTGGGTGGATCACTTGAGATCAGGAGTTCAAGACCAGCCTGAACAAGAGTGAGAGTCTGTTTGTGCTAAAAAATAGGAAAAAATGATCCAGGTGTTGGGGCAGGCACCTGTAGTCCCAGCTATTTGGAAGGCTAAGGGAAGAGGATTGCTCAAGCCCAAGAGTTGGAGGTTGCTGCGAGCTATGACACCACAGCACTCAACCCAGAACAACAGAGTGAGATTTTGTATCAAAAAAAAGGGGGGAGGGATAAAATATAAAAGAAGACAATTAATGTCTCAGATCTTTAACAATACTTTTTAAAATAATTTCCAGTGACAATGTCTGCATCTTGATACATTTATATTTCTTGCATTATTCCTATGAAGATCCAAGGTAGGAAGGGTGATATTGCACAAATTATCATTATTTTGTCGGGATGTCATAACCTTAATATTTGTAAACCAAGAAAAGAGCTATAAATTTCAAAATTTTCCAAGTGGGTCAGTCTTAAAGGAAAAAATGTAGTGAGAGAGAGGGCAAGAGAATGTCCTGAAGAATTTCACTCTTGGCAAGTCTCAAATATTACATCTGTCATTTTGGTGAGGCATCTTATAGAGTCTGCTTTTAACTCAATTTTCAGGTGAGTCACCTCAAAACTTGAAACTGCAAAATGGCCCAGTTGCAGCAGGGAGCAATGAAGCTCTCTAGAATCTGATGAAATAAGATGATTTGTGAACAGAATCACCCAAATAATATTTCTCAGAGTTATTTTAAGCCTTTGCTTTTCCTCTCTCCCTGATAACTTTAACTCAGATGAGTACATGAAACTTTATAGTGCTAATCTAGGGGGGAAAAAACATTAAGTTTGGCATTATTACTAGATAAGAATCCACTTATAGAAATGTATTTGCACTTTATTTCATAGTACACTGCAAAAACATCAAAATGGAATTAAAAACCTTTCTTAGATTCAAAAATCTTAAAATAGATATGGTCTGAGGGTCCCCAGGATCCACTAAACAGGTTGAGATCATTATTTAATAACTAGAAAAATATGATCTACACATTTTGAGCCCTTCCTGAGGGTGAGAAATATTGCCTTGTGGTTTTCACTTCCCATTAAGTGACCACTTTTCCAACCAGTCAATGAAGAATAGAGCATGTGGACACTGGAAAGAACAATCACTTTTCAACATCTGCATGCCTCCGGACTGACAAGCTGGTCTGTGCTATGGCAGAGGAGAGGCAACTTCTGCCACCAAGCAACAGGGTGACTCTGTGCTCACTAACAGCTGCAGAAGAGAGGGAACAATTGTTAAAGAAAAAAGTTATTCAATAGCACTTGTTAAGGCACAGTAAGGAAGACTTTATTCAGGACTATCACTGTGGGTATAGGGACCGCTGCAATGGGATTTTGCAGTAGGGGAGAGAGAATGGGCTCAACTCCACCCACAGCATGGGCAAGTAGGAATTTGCAGTCACGGAGTGGGGAGGGGTCAGTGGATGGGGAAATTACTAACAGAAAACATCAGAGGCGGGGCAGTTTGGCTACACTGACCTAACATCTAATAGGATTCTTGCTGACGACAAGCCAAGGTGATCAGACATTACCTGGAGGATGGTGAGGGATGAGAAGCATGATCAGATATGAAGAGTGATCAGAAATTGAGGGGGGCTTGATAAACTGGCTTAGCAGAGTTCTTCACTAAAACTAGGTTTTCCAAGGTAATGCACAAGTGGACCCAGAAGTCTCACGAGCCAGACAAAAGACTTGTCAAGCAAAGAACCCTTGTCACAACTTAAACCCCTCTGTCTTATATCCCCATAATTCTAAGCAATTAACCTTCAAATGTCAAGAAGTTTCCCTCTAACCAGCTCTGACCATCTGATAAGCAAAATGAATATGTTTATTTAGTGTTACATCATCAATTTAATCATCAAACTAGATGTTGACAACACTATCTTCTACCAGTTACCTGTAAGGATGCTATGTAAAAAACCACCTGTAAACCCAGTGGCTTAAAATAGTAAGCAATTGATTTGCTCAGGGGTCTGTGAGTTGTCAATATAGGCAAAGTTCAGCTGAGCACTTCTGCCCTCATGTGAGCTCACTCTTAAATCTAAGGGTGACTGGCTCTTGGCTGATGTAGAATGACCTCAGCTGGCATGTCTAGGAAAGTGGAAACTTGATTCTGCTCCACATGCCTCTTCTTCTGGCAGGACAACCAGCCAGGATTTCTCATGGAAATCACTGTACAGCAGGAGATTGAGCAAAAATATGCAAGCACTTGTTCAGGCCATTGCCTCACACCTGCTAACATGCCATTATATAAGGAAAGTCATATGCCCATCCCTGGGTCAAGGTGTGAATTAGAACACTCAACCTGTTCTAAGGGTTGGAGGGCATGGAGGAATTACAAGGCAAAGGGAGCAGGGTGGAATGAGAGCCCTTAGTGCAATCAGTCAACCTGCCACACACTTTTAATGCCAGTTCGTCTACGGTTTGACCCAGGACAGTTCTGATTGGGCAGGTTACTTTAACATAACAAAGGTTTAGAACTCCAAAATCATGAACTATCCATTCAAGTGAAGATAACTAGTCAACTCCAAAACAGTTGAAATTGAGCTACTGAATAATTATGATTAGCAATAGCTGAAATTTAATTACTAATAAGGGAACAAAGTCACCTCATATCCCAGTAATATATGGTGACATTTGTGGTCAATCCACCTTTGTTCTAATCTGATGCAAAGCAAGGCAAGGTTATTCTCTGACAAATACCAAGTCTTAGGGAAAGATTGGAGTAAAATCATTATTATGCCTCAAGGTAGACATATACAAGCTAAGTGGAAGCAGAAAAATGAAATTCTCTTAAATGACAACAGAAGAGTTTAGACAAAACTCATCAGTCAGTACTCCCAACAATAATATGGAAAAATAAATTGGAAATCAAAGTTATATTTCCTCATCAGAAATAAAGCACCCATTCATTTAAAGTATGTGTATTTGGGTGGGGACAATCTCACTCTTGTAATCCTAGGTAGAGTACATAGGTGTCATAGCTCACAGTGACCTTAAACTCTTGGACTTGAGCAATCCTCTTGCTTCAACCTCCCAAGATGCCTGTAGTTCAAGCACCTAGGAGGCACCTGCTATGACACTCAGCTAATTTTTCTATTTTTAGTAGAGATGAGGTCTTGCTCTTGCTCAAGGTGGTCTCAAATTCCTGAGTTCAAACAATCCACGCATGTAGGCCTCCCAAAATGCTAGAGTTACAAGTGTGAGCCACCACCTCTGGCCTAAGGTATGTGTATTAAGGAATCTCATAGTTGGATCTGCACTAGGCGCTTTAATGGCAAATTCTATGGTTATATTGAAGCAGAATGTTTAGCTATGTGTCCTTGGTTGCTGCATGAATTTGTTTAAGATTAACTTTTTATCTTAAAGGCTGAAAATGATTCAAATACCTTAGGGTAAATTAATTTTGGGGTTTGGATTATATTTTTCACTTTCATATGCTGAGACAGAAACTGCAAATTGCTTGGGATGGTACAAATGTTTCCACAGTAGGAAATGCTAGAATAAATCACATTCTGAACATTAATGCTTTTATAATAAATTCAGTAATAACCTTTCTTGATCATTGCCACCATTGATATATGTTTTGTAAACTTAATCTAATTGGCTGATCTGATATTTCATCTGATGAAATTCTGGTTGTGAGGGCCATAACTCTCAGAAATAGTGAAATGAAAACTATTTATGATCGGATTTTGCATATTTCCTAATTTTTTTCTGACTCTATGATCAAAGTTATGGTAGCTACTACCAACCAAAAGGACTTTGAGTAAAGCAATTCTTTTATCAAGGAAACAGAATTACACCCTGTACCTGACTTAGTTCTTTCTTTTTTTTGGCCAGGGCCAGGTTCGAACCTGCCACCCCTGATGTATGGGGCTGGCACCCTACTCCTTGCACCACAGGAGCCACCCACCTGACTTAGTTCTTCCTTTCTCCTTTATCATTCACTTTATTTATATCTCTAGAATAAGATAGAACTCTTTCTCTAAGAAACTACTGTTCCAGTGATTTTAACTCTTATTTTACTTTTTTTTTTTTTTTTTTTGGAGACTAAAATATGGAAGCAGCTCACACAGCAGTGCGATAAGAGTCCTAGCAGGCTCTCGTTATCCAACTTCCCTAGTAATCAGTACATGTGTTGTTTCAGACAACCGGTTGTGCTGAGGCACTTTCAAAGAATATGGCAAAGTCCCGTCATCCACAGAGCATTCTATATGCCGTGCTGGGAACATAACGTCTTTTCAGCAGTACTGAAAGAGAAAATGGAAAGACCCTGCAAGTTTCTTTCTTTTTTACAGCTAAGACATCACCAGCTTCCCTCAATTTTCAGTCCTACTTGTCATATGGAATGAATAAAATTATGCAAGTATTGTAAGAATGGAAAATTTTAGCTGGCCCTAGACCAGGCATGTTACAAGGTGTCTACCCCACATGAGCCCCCTGTTCCAGGAAATGGCCCACCCAGGGCTCCAGAGAGCCCCATGTTCCAGGAAAAGACCCGTCCAGGGCTC
>CAUYPK010115998.1:0-35049 GCA_963574355.1 Loris lydekkerianus | reverse complement strand
GGTGGGGGTGCTTGTTGTCACCTGGCTCACACCCGGCACCGCCGCGGGGCACCCAAACCGCGCCACCATTTTTTTTTTTTTTTTTTTTTTTTTTTTTTTTTGAGACAGAGTCTCACTGTGTTCCCCAGGCTAGAGTGCTGTGACATTAGCCTAGCTCACAGCACCTCAAACTCCTTGGTTCAAGCAATCCTCCTTCCTCAGCCCCCTGAGTAGCTGGGATTACCCATGTCCACCATCACTCCAAGCTAATGTTTCTATTTTTAGTAGAGACAGGGTCTCACTCTTGCTCAGGCTGGACTTGAACTCCTAAGCTCAAGGGATACTCTTGCCTTGGCCTCCCAGAGTGCTAGGATCACAGGTATGAGCCGCTGCCATCACTTCAGACTCCTTTCTGTATGAGAAAGTTGTCCCCACCATTTGGCCGGTACGTTTCACTACTGTCCTTAGTGCTTGAACTTCCTCTGCATAGCCATACACAGTCCACAGCTGGATTATGTTCTGAAAGTCAAACTGGCATTCATTTTCCCATAGAAACAACAGATGTTCAATAGCTAATACTCCATACACACATGCATACCCAAAACACCTTTAATCCAGAAAGTGGCTGCATCATGTACTTAAAAATAACAAAATGTATCATTTTCTTCTTTCTGGGGAAAAAAAAATATATTCTGAATTTCAAGGAGGAAATGGGGATGACAGGAAACTCAACCTCTCTGTGACTTCACAGTTTCGAGAAGAAAAAGTTCTTCCTGCCTGGATGTTCAAAAGTCTCTTCTCTCCACATTCCTGGGTAGAGGAAGAGGTTGTGCTGCTTCTTGTCAGTGTTTGTGGCATCATTGGTCCGAGGAGGAGATCCCTCCCATCCAAGTGTAAGAAGGCAAGAGTGAACTCTGGCACGAGTTTTTGGCCAGGGCCGGGTTTGAACCAGCCACCTCCGGTATATGGGGCAGGTGCCCTACTCCTTTGAGCCACAGGCATGGTCCAGGAACAACTGTTCTTTTATATTCAGAACATCAAGTGTTTATTTTGAAGACGGCATGGTGGCTCATACCTGTAATCCCAGCACAGTGGGAGGTAGAGCTGGGAGGATTACTTGAACCCAGGAGTTGTAGACCAGCCTGGGCAGCAAAGCAAGACCCTGTCTCTAAAAAAAAAAAAAGAAGAAGAAGAAGAAGAAAAATTGGCTGGATGTGGTGGTGTGCACCTGTTGTTCCAATGCTTGGGAGACTGAAACTGGGAGGATGACTTGAGCCCAGGAGTTTTAGGTTGCAGTGAACTATGACAACACCAGTGCACTCTAGCCCCAGTGACAGAGAAAGGCCCTGTCTCAAAAGTAACAGTGTTTAGCTCCAAGTGGCCTGTGCTTTAGTTTTGAATCCCCATCCTTGTAATTTTCTGTATTTCAGATCTTTCTAATGTGAAAATCTAATGGATTTTCCTCTCTGTTTGCAATTATCCCCAGGATCAATTCTAAACTCTGAGACGTGGCAAAATTGGTCCCCCGAGGCCTGGGCCCTGCCTTCTCTCCAGCTTCGTTCCTCAGCATATGTTGAGTGGATAGCCTGGTTTCCCCTGACTTGATTTTAGGTTCATGCTCCATCTGTCTTGCAAGCCTTTTCCATTCTCTACCTGGCTCCTTCCGATTTGTCCCTGAAGACTCCGTTGGCCTTTCCTTTGGGCAGTCTGTTTGTAACATATCACCTTAGAGTCCAATGATGGAGTTAACACCAGCAGGCTAACGAGAGCACCTGGGAAAAGCCTTATGCTGCCCAATTAGAGATTCCTGGGAGAAGCCCCATAGCTTAGGTAGCATTCGGTAAAACTGGATTTCTGAAAGAATCATTGTAGAGTATATGTGGCATGAGGCAGGTGGAGGGGTGGAGGGTGTCACACATATTCCATAGACCAGGAACAGCACCTGTGACCTAATATCTGAATTGCAGTGGTTCTCAACTGGGGGCAATTTAGTTACATCACTACATTTCATTAACTTTGAATTAACTTAAAAACAGAGTGTTCAGGAGGTACCCCTAGCTCAGTGAGTAGGGTGCCGGCCACATACACAGAGGCTGACGGGTTTGAACCCGGCCTAGAGACTTTTTTTTTTTTTTTTTTTTTGAGACAGAGTGTCACTGTGTCACTCTTGGTAGTGGCGTCACAGCTCACAGCAGCCTCAAACTCTTGGGCTTAAGCGATGCTCTTGCCCCTCCCAAGTAGCTGGGACTACAGACGCCCGCCACAATACCCAGCCATTTTTTGAGTGTAGTTGTCATTGTTGTTTGGCAGGCCCAGGCTGAATTCGAACCCGCCAGCTCCAGTGTATGTGGCTGGTGCCAAGGCCACTGAGCTACAGGCACCGAGCCACTAGAGATAGTTGTGATTGTCACAAGGGGGAGAAAGAGGGTGACACTGGCATATAACAGGTTGAGACCAGGGTCATAGCAATCATGCTACCAGGGGCAGAAAGCCCTCCACACAAGGAATCACATGCGTTCATAATGTGTGAGAAACTCTGCTTTATACTACGAAAAGTTACTGAACACTCCGGAGTTTTTGGTTTTTTGTTTTTTTGTTTGTTTTGAAGCAAAGTCTCACTATGTTGCCCTCAGTAGAGTGCCACAGCTCACAGCAACCCCAAAGACTTGGCTTAAGTGAGTCTCTGGCCTCAGCCTCCCAAGTAGCTGGGACTACAGGCACTCACCATAACACCCCGCTATTATTTTTTGTTGTTGCAGTTGTCACCCTTGGTAGAGTGCTGTGGCATCACAGCTGACAGCAACCTCAAACTCTTAGGCTTAAGCAATTCTCTTGCCTCAGCCTCCCAAATAGCTGGGACTACAGACACCCGCCACAGCACCTAGCTATTTTTTGGTTATAGTTGTCATTGTTGTTTAGCAGGCCTGGGCCGGGTTCAAACCCGCCAGCCTCTGTGTATGTGGCTGGCACCCTACTCACTGAGCTAGGGGTACCTCCTGAACACTCTGTTTTTAAGTAATTCAAAGTTAATGAAATGTAGTGATGTAACTATTTTGACATGAGAAAAACCACTAGGACGTAGGAAATTTGGATTCTAGTCCTGGCAGTAGAAAACGTTGGCTGTGTCTGCTAAGGCAGGTCCCTTCACCTTTCTGGGCTTCTTTGTTCTGCTATAAAATAAGGGGCTCAGACTAAGGTCCCTCCAGTTCTAGCATTCCTTGGCCCTAAACTCAGCTCACATGTCTGATTAAAGCCACTGATGAGCCAGGCGCAGTGGTTCACACCTGCAGTCCCAGCTACTTGGAGGCTGAGGCAAGAGGATCACTTGAGCTCGGGAGTTTGCCATGAGCTGTGATGCCAGGCACTCTACCAAGGGCGACAAAGTGAGACTCTGTCTCTAAATAAATAAATAAATAAGCCAATAATAAGTAAATAAAACCACTGATGATTTAAAGAGAGAAGATAAGTGTGATCATACGTTCCATTTTTCACCCTCACTAGAAAAATCTTGCTGTTCCCTTGCTTTGGCAAGACGCAGATAACTATCATAACAGCATCCCTTAAGAGATGAGACAACAAATACTTGTATTGCCATTTGAAATAAAGCCTTCCGGGTAGCAATACTACCCTGCCCGTGACATTTAGGAGTATTTTGCAGCCCTGTCTATTAGATGTCAGAAACGAGACAAAGGAAGGCACCTAAGAGTTCAAGTCTGAATGTCTGCGTTTCTAGATTCTAGAAAGTCGTGGTATGTATGGGTTATATTTGTTTAGAAAACTGCATGGTAAGTTGTGGTTGTACGATATCTTCAAGTCCCAGTTCCTTAACTATGTTAAAGGATCATAATGAACAATGACGGCCAGCAGAAATTTTAGAAATCCCAATATAGATTCTGCTTAGCTTTCGGTTCCCTCCCTTTATGTCTGGCTGTAACTCTTCAGCCTTGAATCTCATTCATTCACTATAGGAGTCCTCTGTCTAAGCATTCTAGCTAATGCGGGCTCACTTATTTTACTGAGCCATGAATTTACACGGCATTGCTGCTGTATGTTAACTCATGCCGTAGTTCTTCCTCCCTCTTAGCCTTTTTCTCACCTCCACTCCAAATCTTCGTTTCCTATTTTTATTTTTTTCAAAACAGAGCCTCTCTCTCTGTCACCCTAGGTGGAGTGCTGTGGCATCACAGCTCATAGCAACCTTAAATTCTTGGTCTTAAATAATCCTCTTGCCTCAGCCTCCCGAGTAGCTGGGACTACAGGTGCCAGCCACAACACCCAGCTAGTTTTTCTATTGTTAGCAGAGAGGGGGGTCTTCCTGTTGCTCATGCTGTTCTCAAACTCCTAAGCTCAGGCAATCCACCCACCTCGGCCTCTGAGACTGCTAGGATTACTGGTGTGAGTCACCAGGCCTGGCCAGTTTTTGCCTTCTAAATTCTACCCTTTGGGTGGCGCCCGTAGCTCAGTGGGTGTTTGCTGGCCACATACACCCAGGGTGGTGGGTTCAAACCCTGCCCGGGCCAGCTAACAACAATGACAGCTGAAACAAAAAAATAGCCTGGCATTGTTGTGGAAGCCTGTAGTCCCAGCTACTTGGGAGGCTGAGACAAGAGAATCACTTAAGCCCAAGAGTTGGAAGTTGCTGTGAGCTGTGATGCCACAGCACTCTACTGAGGGCAACACAGTGAGACTCTGTCTCAAAAATAAATAAATAAATAAATAAATAAATAAATAAATAAATAAATTCTACCCTTCATTTAAAGTTAAAGGTCTTCTCTTCCATGAAGATGTTCTAAATCACATCCCTCTGTCCTATAAAAGAGCACCCCCCCCTTAAATTCTAATGACATTTGTTAGCTGTTAATGGCCATGTATCTAATATTAATATGATATCTCAATAATCTTGCTTAAATACAAACCCTACATCCTCTGAAAAATGGTGTGTTCCCTGCACCTTCCTAACCTATTTTTTGCCTGTACTTGGCCCCTGACTCTGTGTTTAAGCAGGGACAGTTTCTTCATCATCATCATCATCATAATGTAGCCCCAGGTCTGGCACTTGTCGTGAAAATGATATATGCTCAACCAATCTTGTGTATCTGAGGTATGCATGGGTTTTATTATCTGCTGAATAGGTTCATCTTAAACAGGTTGATTATCTGATAGCTTGCTTAGCAGTATTTGTTGAAATTAAAGGAACACTAGCATGAGTATTTGCTAAGAAGAATTTTTAATTAATTATGATATCTAATTAAACATATTTGGGGCAGCACCTGTGACTCAAAGGATAGGGTGCCAGCCCCGTATACCGGAGGTGGTGGGTTTAAACCCAGGCCCAGCCAAAAAAAAAAACAAAAAAAAACAAAAAAACATACATTTTGGCTAATACGTCTATTAAGACAGATTACTGTCAAAATCAACAGTGTCAGATATGTCTTATGGAAATGCCAACAATCTGTCTTAGAGTCTTCATTGGATTATGTCCCCACTGAATAAAAAAAAAAAAAAAAGGAAGAAAGAAAGAAAACCTGAATGTTCACCATTTCTGAGCAATTAAGGAGCCCTTTAGAGCTCCAGTGTGATTCTGTTTTAGCTTATTCCCCAAAACTGTGTTGAATCTGGGGCAGGCATGTTTTAGCATCAGCTGACTGACAAAAAGATGTAGGTTCTGGTAAAGTAAGGATAGAAATTATTCCAACCTTGCGTTGACCCCATAAGGGTGTCAAGGTATTGTCTGTGTGGTAAGTTAAAACCACTGGCAATCGCTCGACTGAATAATGCACAGCACAAAAAAGATTTCAAATCCTGTGAAGTCAAGAGAAAAAGTTGGAATGGCATTTAATCTAATATGCAGCATGGACTTTTCCTTTCCCCTGATCAATTGATCCATACACAGTCATCCTTCAGTATCCATGGGGATTGGTTCCAGGACCTCCCTTGTATACCAAAATCTACAGATGCTCAAGGCCCTGGTGTAAAATGCTGTAGTATTTGCATGCAACCTATGCATATCCTCACAGATACTTGGTTTAAATCATCACTAGGTTACTTATGCACAGAAATACCTACCACAAGCTAAATGCCATGTAAATAGTTAACTGTATTGTTTAGGGAACAATGACAAGGGGAAAAGTCTGTATATGTTCAGTCATTGTTTTTCAAATATTTTTCATTTGCAGTTGGTTGAACTACAGATACAGAGAGTCAACTGTATGTATATGGAAATATGTACACACACATACATATTACATACACACACATATATGAAATTACACCTGAATATGGAGCTCATTTGTAACACACCTGATGAATTCCGTAATTTAATTACTGGCTCTTGTTATACAGTGTGATGTAAAAGGAATTGCACGCTGACCATCCAGACCCCTAGTTTCTGACTTTATGACTTCTTCCAGAGAGGACACCTCCTGAATCTCAGGTTTAGACTGTACCTTCCTTCCGAAGCTTAAGAATTGCAGAATTTCTCACCATGCCTGCTATTTCAGTTTTCAATGGTAATATGCTACAGAGAGGTCATGGGTGACTGATACATGACCTAATGACATGAAGGGTGCATATTGAAAATTTATTACATTATAGAGAGAGCTGAGATAATTTCTTTCCAATGGAGGGTGTCACTGCAGCCCCTGCTCAAAATCCACCTACAAAAAAAATCCACCCTGCTCAAAAACACCTGTTACAGCAAATAAAGGTTTACTGGAACACAGCTATGCCCATTCATTTATGTATGGGGTATAGCTGCTTTTGAACTACAACAGAGTTGAATATTTGGAACAGAAAGCATCTAGTCCCCAAATCCTAACACATTTACTACCTGATCCCTCACAGAATTAATATAAAGGCTGCATAACAAAGTGGTCTTGATTACATATTTTTATAAACTCAGTTATTAATATGTTTCTAAAAGTGTTCAGTTCTTTTGAAATCACTGTACTTGAACTGTTCTAATAATAAAGTCATGAGTCCACCATTAAACTGTAAAACCCTTGAGGAATCTCATATAGACCTTGGAGATTCTACAAAATACAGCATTAAGTGGATACAAAGCCTGTGATAGGTATTTCCAGAGAGATTAATTAAATTGAGCATTTATCATATTTGCCATAAGAATAATAAATTGTATAACATAAAAAGAGATCTGTCCATTTTCTTTGAGTGTGTCTGACTTTGAACTTGTTTTACTTTTCTTAGCATCTCTTAGGATGTTCAAGTCCTATTATGTTTAACTAGTAAGTCTACATGTTTAGAAAAGGTAGGAAGAATTAAAATAAAAATGTAAAATACAGCTTGAGAAACACCAGCTATAAAAGACATATCTCACAAATCTTTTTATCTCAGGGATCAAAAAAACAAAAAAAGAGGGAAGCACCTCAGTTTATTATAACTCATTTTAAAAAGCAGTAAAACTGGCCGGGCATGGTAGCTCACGCCTGTAATCCCAGCATTGTGGGAGGCCAAGGCAGGTGGATTGCTGGAGCTCACAAGTTCGAGACCAGCCTGAGCAAAAGTGAGACCCCGTCTTGACTAAAAATAGAAAAACTGAGGCAAGAGGATCATTGGAGCCCAAGAATTCAAGGTTGCTGTGAGCTGTGACGCCATAGCATTTTACCCAGGGCAACAGCTTGAGACTTTGTCTCAAAAAAAAATAAAATAAAATAAAAGTATAAGATTTTTATTAAGACCTAAACAGTTGTGCTAGGTATGGTATGGGTTACAGAAATGAAAATGTATGATTCCTGGTTGAGGAAGCTTAAAATCCTGTGGGTTGTATATATATATTTATATATATATATATATATTTTTTTTTTTTTTTTTTTTTTTTTTTTTTTTTTGAGACAGCACCTCAAGCTGTCACCCTGGGTAGAGTGCTGTGCCATCACAGCTGACAGCAACCTCCAACTCCTGGGCTCAAACAAGTCTCCTGCCTCCACCTCCCAAGTAGTTGGGACTACAGGCACCTGCCACAATGCCCAGCTATTTTTTGGTTGCAGCTGTCATTGTTGTTTGGAGGGCCCAGACTGGATTCAAACTCGCCAGCTCAGGTGTATGTGGCTGGCATCTTAGCCACTTGAGCCACAGGCACTGAGCCTGTGGGTAATGTCAATGACATTTTTTTTTTTGCAATGTTTTTCAGTTTACAGGCTCTTTCTACACACAGCTTATCATTTTATCCTAAAGATGACACTATGAAATAGTTATTCCAACATTCCAGTTTGTCATCATAATCTTATATAGTTGCTTTATTTTTACAAGATGGAAAAACATGTGCTTCAAAACTATCTTGATTGCAAATGTAAAAACTTGTCTGCTGGTTCCTAGTCTTACTTTATCCAGTCTAATTTTAAGCTCAGTAACTTCTAGTAAGCGTCCTAGAAATGTGCCTTTCAGGCTAAGAGTAATCTAGTAACATTTTACCATATTTTATATTAGTTGTTGATGGGACAAGCTCAAATTAGGACTTCTAAAACCCATAATAAATCTGGATATGTCCTTTACACTCTGAACCTTGGCCAATACACTGTACTGTTTGAGGATGAGTTAGAATCACTGATACAGGACAAAGTGTTGTGCCCTTCAAGGCTCCTTGATCTGTTTACATTGATATTAATAGATGGTTCTGGGCTTCAGTCACAGACCTGAATAATTCAGGTCACACAGAATTGCTGCACTTTTTAAAAAAACTATGAAATATATTGGGAAATTTTTTAAGTACAATGTGACATGTGAAAGTTATAGAAAACGTTTAAAAGTCCACAGCAAATTAAGAAGTTGTCTCAACTCCAGTTGTGTAGAAATAGTCAACAATAATAAATTAATTAATTTCAAAATTGCTTCATTTGGATGAGTGTCCAAGGAATTGTTTCATAATTGACAGCATATACCGGGGAAGTAGAAAATAATACTGAGTTTTCATATTTTTACTCCTTCGAGATTGGTAGACTAATAATTACATTTGCTGACTAAAGTCAAAAAGACAACGAGTTCTGTACATTTTTTGGGGGGGAGACAGGGTCTGACTCTGTCACCCTGAGTAGAGTGCTATGGCGTCACAGCTCACAGAAAGCTCAAACTCTCAGGCTCAAGCCATCCTCTTGCTTCAGCCTCCCAAGTTGCTGGGACTACAGGCGCCCATCACAACGCCCAGCTTTTATTTTAGTAGAGTTAGGGCCTTGCTTTAGCTCAGGCTGGTCTCAAACTCTTGAACACAGGCGATCCACCTGCCTGGGCCTTCCAGAGTGCTAGGATTACAGGCCTGAGTGCTGGCCTATCCATTTTTAATTCATATATCACATGATCAAATAGTACTTTATAAATATTATGTAATTATGTGGTATTAGAAAGAAGCTTTTTAAGACTATAATGAACTAGTCCAGGTTCAGTGGCTCACATCTGTAATCCTATGTAATCCTAGCACTCTGGGAAAACAAGGCAGAAGGATTGCTTGAGATCAGGAGTTAGAGACCAGCTTGATGAAGAGCGAAACCCCATCTTTACAAAAAATAGAAAAATTGTCCAGGTATGGTAGCAGGTGCTTGTAGTCCCAGCTACTTGGAAGGCTGAGGCAGGAGGATCGCTTGATCCCAGGATTGTGAGGTGTAGTGAGTTATGATCATGCCACTGCATTCTGTCTTGGGCAACAGAGTGAGATTCTTTCTCAAAAAAAAAAAAAAAAAAAGAGAGAGAGAGAGAGAGGGAGAAAGAGAGAGAGAGAGAGAAGAAAGAAGGAAGGAAGGAAGGAAGGAAGGAAGGAAGGAAGGAAGGAAGGAAGGAAGGAAGGAAGGAAGGAAGGAAGGAAGGAAGGAGAGAATATAATGAAGATCTAATAGGCATTTTATGTAGTGGCCTTCCTACCATCCAAAAGGTGATGGTTCACATCCTTATAGTGCACTGGCATGAGCTCCATGCTCCACACTTGTTTGTGATTCTGTACCCTACAGGAGGAGGAGGGAAGCCGCGACCAGCGGAATTCCTTGCATGTCTGTCCTGCAGCCCTTTCCAGAAGCCTTGCATTACTGACATTTAGATGGAAAATGAAGAAAATCTGGAAACCCTGCATGTTTGCCAAAGACAGCTAGAGATTTCCGTTTTCTAGATCCTTATTTATCCTCTTTTTTCTGTTTTTTTTTAACCCAAATAAATATAGAAATGAATTTATTAAACCCTCTTTGGCGTGTTGCCAAATCGGATGCTACTATATATAAAGAAACTGCGTGGAGTATGATAACACCGTCTGGCCCTGTGAATAAATTTTGGAATGCTTGTGGAAATTTCAAAGAAAAATGTAGGAAATTTTGTCCATTTTTTTAAAACTTATTTCCATGAGATCCAGGATTCAGGAAGTTCATTATGCAGGTTTTTTGGTAGGCATTTAGATTTTTTTTTTTTTAACTACTCAGTCCTTGATGAAAAAATATTATGCCTGGCTTTTAAATTTTAATAACTCATTAAATTGTTTGTATAATAGGAGCTTCTAATAGTAATTTAAAATATGCTATGTAAAAGAAATCTTGAAAGGATTTATGAACATCATAATATAGCTATATCTCTGGGGTATTATGGGTTTGGTACTCAACTACTACAATAAAACAAATATTGCAATAACAGGAGTCATACAAAATTTTCGGTTTTCCAGTGCATATAAAAGTAATAGTTACAGCTTGGTGCCTGTAGCTCAAGCAGCTAAGGCACCAGCCATGTACACCTGAGCTGGCAGGCTCGAATCCAGCCCAGGCCTACCAAACAACAATGACGACTGCAACCAAAAAATAGCTGGGCATTGTGGCGGGTGCCTGTGGTCCCAACTACTTGGGAGGTGGAGGCAGGAGAATCGCTTGAGCCCAGGAGTTGGAGGTTGCTGTGAGTCGTGATGCCACAGCACTCTACCCAGGGTGACAACTTGAGGCTCTGTCTCAAAAAAAAAAAAAGTTATATTCACACTATATTGTAATCTATTTAGTGTATAATAGTGTTATGTGTTTAATAGCATTATTTAGCAATAAATAATAGTGTATTATAATAGTGTAGCATTATAACTAATGCTATTATACACTATTAATAATAGCATTATAATGCTATTATAGTGTATAGTGTGTAATAGCATTATTTAGCAATAAAAACATTTTATTGCTAAATAATGCTAATGATTATCTGAGCCTTCAGTGGGCCCTAATCTTTTTGCTGGTGGAGGGTCTCACCTCGTTGCTGATGACCGTGGACTGATCAGGATGGTGGTTGCTGAAGGCTGGGACAGCTATGGCAATTCCTTCAAATAAGATAAAAATGAAGTTCGCCTTATCAATTGTCTCTCCCCTTATTTGTCTAGAGCATGCAATGCTATTGGTAATATTTTGCCTGTAGTAAACCTTTTTCAACATTGGAATCCTCTCCACCCCTGCTGCTTGCTGCTTTACCAACTACTTATGTGATATTCTAAATCCTCCCCTGTCATTTTGACAGTGTTCATTCCATCTTCACCAGAAGTAGATTTTGTCTCAAGAAACCACTTTCTTTACTCCACATCCGTGTGGATGTCATCATAAGATTGCAATAGTGAAGTGTAGCAAGAGTATGCTCAGAAGGAGTTGTCCCACACTCCACAGAAGCAGGTAAATTGACACAACTTCAGCACTGACTTCCACAACCGAAACCAATTCTGGCTTTCATTATCCTCTTCCAGTGGTTCATAGGTGCAATCTGACCATGCTCTAGGTATATAGCTCGGCCATAGTGGTGAGGAGACTGAAGCATAGGCTCTGGGGCCAGGCTACCTGGGTCAGAATCGCAGCCCCCGAAAGGCCTTCTCTGTGGTCTTAGGCTCTGGGGCCAGGCTACCCGGGTTAGAATCGCAGCCCCCGAAAGGCCTTCTCTGTGGTCTTAGGCTAAGCAAACCACTGTTCCATTCCTCTTTCTTCACCCATAAAAAAGATGATAATAGGCTGGGCATGGAGGCTCATACTTGTACTCCTAACACTCTGGGAAGCCAAAACAGGAGAATTGATTGAGCTCAGGAGTTCAAGGCCAACCTGAGTAAGAGTGAGACCCCATTTCTACTAAAATCAGAAAAATTAGCCAGGCGTTGGGGTGGGCATTTGTAGTCCCGGCTGCTCGGAAGGCTGAGGCAGAAAGATCACTTAAGCCCAGAAGTTCGGCGTTGTTTTCTGTGAAGGAGCCTGATGCAACAGAGGCTGAATCGCTTAAGCCCAAAAGTTTGAGGTTGTTGTGAGGGGTGACACCAGGGCACTCTACCAAGGGTGACAAAGTGAGACTCTGTCTCAAAAAACAAACAAACAAACAAAAACAAATAGATGGGGCCAGGTGCAGTGGCTCACAACTATAATCCCAGAACTCTGGAAGGCTGAGGAGGGCTGAATTGCCTGAGCTCACAGGATTGAGACCAGACTGAGTAAGAGTGAGACTCCTGCCTCTAAAAATAGCTGAGTGTCATGGCAGTTGCCGGTGGTCCCAGCTACTCTGGAGGCTGAGGCAAGAGAATCGTTTAAGCCCAAGAGTTAGAGGTTGCTGTGAGCTGTGATGCCACAGCACTCTACTGAGGGTGACAAAGTAAGACCCTGTCTCAAAAATAAATAAATAAAAAGATGATGATAATAGTCCCTACGTCATGGAGTGAGTGAGAAGATTAAGTGAATTAGTACACCGAAAGCACCAAGAACAATACCTGGTGCATGTGTGCTATGGAGGCTTTTGGTTATTATAATTGGTATCACACATATTCAATAAATTTCCAGGCATGGCTCCTTTCTTGAGAAGAAAAGTACTATATTTGATATAGAAGAAAAGTGATAAGAAAAAACTCTTTTAAGACAAGAGATAAGAGGAATTAGAGGGATGTTACTGCCAACAGAGGAAATATGAACAGAAATGCTCAGTCTAATGGAAGGGACAGGGAGCAGAAATATTCTTTAATTGTGGCAAGTCGAAACACTGTTGGATGCTTGTTAAAAGGAAATGGAGGCCATCTGGAGAAAGCAATTCTATTCCCCATTGTGGAATGGAATTAAAAGGACAACTGAAGAGCTAGAGCTGAATTATACAGGCCTTTGGCCACAGAGTGGCAGAAATTAACTATGTGAACAGCAGGGGGCATAGTGGTGGTTAATGAGAGGTGGAAAGATCGGTGTGTGTGACATGGTTTTTCTCATTAAAGAAGGATCCCAATGGCGTTTTGGTTCTTCCCAATCATTTGACTGGGTCATGACCTTAATATTCTACCTCCTTCCATGTTGTTTATTCTGTCTATATGTTTCTTATATTCATTACTTAAGTATTAACTTTTTTCTTGTAGCCATTACTAGTGGTTAATGAATAGAGGAACTTAAGTATGTATTGGAAGTATTTTATTTTATCTTATCTTATTTTATCTTATCTTATTTTATTTTATTTTGAGATAGAGTTTCACTTTGTGGCCCTGGGTAGAGTGCTGTAGGGTGATAGCTCACAGCAACCTCAAACTCTTGGGCTCGAGTGATCCTCCTGCCTCCACCTCCTGAGGAGCTGGGACTACAGGTGCTAGCCACAATGCCGGGCTATTTTTAGAGACAGGATCTTGCTTTTGCTCAGGCTTGTCTCAAAGTCCTGAGCTTATCCAACCCACCTGCCCTGGCCTTCTAAAGTGCTAGGATTACAAATGTGAGCTTCAGCCCCAGGCCTGAAAGTATTTCATTATTATTTAAAATGAAGAAATGGATATTTAAAATGTATTAATCGAGACTGTGTTTAAAAATAATAATGATTTAATATCTACCTAAAAGGATCCATGTGACTTTTATGTTTGTTTTGTAAGTAGGGATAAGAGGGAAGAACCAGAAAACAAAGAAAAATTAGATAATTTTTTATTAGCTGAAATATTTTACTTTCCATCTTAATGAGTTAAAAAACATACATACTTACATACATACGCCTGTAATCCTAGTACTCTGGGAAGCCAGGTGGACAGATTACTTGAGTTCCAGAGTTCAGCACCAGCTTGAGCAAGAGCAAGACCTTGTCTCTACAAAAAATAGAAAAATGAGGCAAGAGATCGCTTGAGCCCAAGAGTTTGAGGTTGCTGTGAGCTATAATGATGCCATAGCACTCTACCCAGGGGGACAGAGTAAGACTCTGTCTCAAAAAATATATACATATAAATTATATATATCCATAGAAAATAAATATCCTTCCTTTATTAATGTTAAAAGAAGTCTAGATATGAAAGTGATCCCATAAGTCTCGGTGCCTGTGTCTCAAGCGGCTAAGGTACCAGCCACATACACCTAAGGTGACAGGTTCGAATCCAGCCCAGGCCCGCCAAACAACAATGACGACTGCAACCAAAAAAGTAGCCGGGCATTGTGGCAGGCACCTGCAATCCCAGCTACTTGGGAGGCGGAGGCTGGAGAATCACTTGAGCCCAGGAGTTAGAGCTTGCTGTGAGCTGTGATGCTACAGCACTCTACCTACCCAGGGTGACAGCTTGAGGCTCTGTCTCAAAAAAAAAAAAAAAACAAAGAAAGAAAGAAAGTGATCCCATAAGAATCTGCAGGATTTCAAAAGGATAGTAAGAATTACATTGAAGTTTAATGTAGTCAAAAAATTTTTATATGTAGCTTGTGATAATATTATTACCACTTTCTGTAATAATGAGTATTATGGATTTTAAAGCTAAATATTTGACTTGACTAAAAAATATACATTTAATCTTTTAATTCTAATTTAATCTTTAACTTTAACAAATTATTTTAGGCTGGGTGCAGTGGCTGAGCCTGTAAACCTAACACTCTGGGAGGCTGAGGCAAGTAGATTGCTTTAGCTTGGAAGTTCAAAACCAGCCTGAGCAAGAGCAAGATCCTATCTCTAAAAATAGCCAGGCATAGTGGTGGATGCATGTAGCCCCAGCTCCTTGGAAGGGTGAGACAAGAGGATCGCTTGAGTTCAAGAGTTTGAGGTTCCTGGAAGGTGTGACAGCATGGCACTCTACCAAGGGCAACAAAGTTAGACTCTGTCTCAAAACAAACAGATAAATAAATATACAAACAAATAAATAATTTCAGGAATTTGTGACCCATGCTAGTTTCCATAGATCATAAGTGAAGAAAATTAAGTATTTTAAAGGATTCATCATCACAGCGCTTGAGATTCCTTCAAAGAAAAAAAGTTTCTGCGGCAGGATCAACTACCCACCAGTGTGCCTTCTGGCGAATGAATTGAGCCTTGTGTCTTAAAAACAGCACGTTAAAAATAAGTCGTGAGGTGGAGGAAGAACCGAGAAGTAACCTTCCTCTCTGGTGGGTAATACTCAAGTTTTCTCTTTAATGAATTTTGTATAATGCTTTGGAAGCAGAATAACAAGTAATATGAAATCATTTTTCAAGATGCTATACATACACACTCTTAATTCTATTTCTGTATTCCTTGGAACAGACAGTTTATGGGATGCACTTGTAATACTCCAAGAACAAAGACCAATTTCCCTGAAGGTTATGAGCACTCTTGAATTTTACAAATGAAAAAAAAAAATTTATTTTCACGTTGTCACATTACATAATGAAATGTGCTAGATTTACAGAGTCTCCATAATGAGTCTCAGGAAGGAGGCCCACTGTGTATATTAATTTTATTCTGAGATGCAGAAAGTGGATGAAGGCAGTTCTTAACAAGCATTGACAAGTAGTAATTAACAGTGAATGCTGGGGAAGATGGAGGGCAGAAAAGATCTGGGCATCCGCTTTTGAACACAAGTATCATTCATTCGTGAAAAAACAGGTACTCTGTTGATCTGTTTATGATCTTTAGTCTAGGTTTCAGATCGGAACATCAATCTGTGTGCAACTGAAGTGAACCACCTGTTTTCTTTCGAATGGAACTGAGGAAAAGGTCGAGTAAGGACAATATATTAATCTTTCTGGCATCTCATAGCCATTTTCTTGTTTTGTTTTACTTTGGGGAGATGTGTAGGACTGAGTGTGGGAACGCTTTACCTTTGGACCCTGGTATGATTCTACCCACAATCACAGCTTGCTGTTCACGCGGGCAGTAGCGTAGGAGATCCCAAAGTTAAAACGTAGCCCTGTCTCTTTCCCCCCTTTGTTTTTCCCTTGAATGTTTACATGGTGTTTTTTCTTCTTTAATTATAACACTGGTGCTGTGCCATACAACTTTTTCCCGCACAACATATGTAGAAACAGTGTTTGTATTTAAAAGGTCCAGAGCTACCTGACAAATAGTCTCGCATAGAAATCCATGTATTAAAGCACAGCTAACTTTTCTTTTTCTCCATGAAATCTAACCCGAATCAACAGATGCAGAGATTGGTTGGTTACTCTCTCCATGAACTTGCCCTTGAAGTTCCCCCATCTTTAAGGGCACAGTTCTACCTAAACGTGTTTCTATCACATTCCACACACAGGGCAGAGTTCTGCGTGTGTAAACACTCCACCCAGGCCCTATGCCATGTTATGTAATGACCAAAAATGCTCTCATGTGCCTGAGAGTAAACTGTGAGGGGGAAGAGGAAAGTGCAAGAGGAAGCCTGGATATAATCTCACCAAAAAGAAAACCTTATGGGTACCCTCAGTATGTACACATAAGCAGAAAGACGTTTTCGCCCATTTTGCTGAAGCTTGTGACCATGGGCTAGGTGAGGTGGCTCACGCCTGTACTACCAGCACTCTGAGAAGCCAAGGCTGGTGGATTGCCTGAGCTCACAGGTTCTAGACTGCCTGAGCCAGCACAAAACTCTGTCTCTAAAAATAGCCAGTGCAAAACTCTGTCTCTAAAAATAGCGGGGCGTTGTGGCGGGTGCCTGTAGTCCCAACTACTTGGGAGGCTGAGGCAAGGGAATCTCTTGAGCCCAAGAGTTGGAGGTTCCTGTGAGCCCTGACTTCATGGCATTCTACAAAAAGAAAGAAAGAAAGAAAGAAAGAAAGAAAGAAAGAAAGAAAGAAAGAAAGAAAGAAAGAAAGAAAGAAAGAAAGAAAGAGAAACACTTGAGCCCAATAGTTGAAGGTTGCTATGAGCTGTTTACTTATCTGTGATGTATACAAAGACCCTTTGTTATAAAATGAGTTTCTGATAGTTGTATTTAGATGGGTGGTGATCATGACAATCACTTTTCTTACAGTTGCATTCCAGCCTCCTTTTTTAATATGTATTTTTGAAATCCAAGAAGCTATCAGCACCGATGATCTTATGGCTGAATTGAGATTTAGGTAAAAAGAAAGAGGGCTGGTGCAAAATAAAACCACACCCATTAAAAGAGCCACTGTAAAAAAATATAGGAAATTGGCCGGGCACGGTGGCTCATGCCTATAATCCTAGCACTCTGGGAGGCCAAGATGGATGCATTGCTTGATCTCACAGATTTGAAACCAGCCTGAGCAAGAGCGATACCCCATCTCAACTAAAAACAGAAAAACTGAGGCAAGAGAATTGCTTGAGCCCAAAAGTTCGAGGTTGCTGTGAGCTATGACGCTACACACTCTACCCAGGGCGACAGCTTGAGACTCTGTCTCAAAAAAAAGAAATATAGAAAACAAGTGTTTGTGAGGATTTAGAGCAATTGGGTCTCTTGTCTATTGTTGGTGAGAATGTAAAAGGGTATAGCCATTATGAGAAACGGTGAGGAGGTTCCCCCCAAAATTAAAAACAGAATCATCATGTAATCCATCTAAAGGAATTGCAAAAAGGATCTAGAAGAAATACGTGCCCCTCTTCAGACTGTTCTCAATATGAATATTCATATTCATCACACTAGCCAAGAGTTGGAAACAACCTCAATGTTCATCTACAGCCGAATGGATGAAGAGTATGTTATGTACATACCGGTAATGTCATGTAGCCTTAAAAAGGAATGAAATCCTGCCACATGTCTCAATATAGATGAACATCGGGAACACTATGTTAAGTGAAATAAACCAGTTACATAAATACTGAATGATTCTACCTATGAGAGATACCTAAAGTAGTCCACTTTACAGAAATAGGAAGTAGGATGGTTGTTTCCAGAAACAAGGGGTAGGAAATAAAAGGGAGTTTTGTTGCTCAATCTCTAGTTTTGGTTTTACAAGATGAAAAAGCTTGCAGAGATCTTTTGTGTAACAATATACATATAGTTAACACTATTGTTCTGTACACTTAAAAATGGGTAAGGTGGTAAATTTTTTGTGATTTTTTTACTATGATAAAAAGGGAAAATTGGATAAGGAAGGGTTCAGTAAAACCCCAGTTGTAATCTTGAGGCTAGTTTGCCCTATAGATGTTTTCAAATCTGTAATTGTTAATCAATACTTTGCCAGGTTCATGAATGTACACCTCTTTTTGTTGTACCTCAATAGGCTCATATTTTTTTGAAAGTAGCCTGGGTAGAAAGGATCAGCGGGTGAAGAATAAGCATCCTCATAATTTCTCTCTTCAATTACAACGATCTTGATCTCAATTCATTTTAGCAAACTTAGCTTCCTCATTCTCTTTCTGAGCTCCAAGGCAGAGTTTCTCAGCCTCAGCATTACGGATATTTGGTACCAGATAATTCTTTGTATCCTTGACCTCCCCGGAAATACCCGGGGGGGCCAGTAACAGCATCCCCCTTCCCAGTGTGACAACCAAAACCATCTTCCGATGTTGCCAAACGTCTTGGGGGCAAAATCACCCTGGAATAAAAACCACAGCCTTAGGGTGAAGAAGTTTTCTGCAGTAGTCCTGGTTTAGAGGTGTTTTCCCAAGTGTCTATAACATTCTTTTTCATTCTTATCATTGTCATAATTTGACAATGAATTAAATGGTCACTCAACATGTCTCTGTAAATAGCAACTCCTTGTTTCCAGGTGCTCATGCTAAAACTTAGAGACATAATCAACTCCTCTCCTTCTCTCATACTCCCTTGTAACCATTAGCAAATCCTGTGGAAACCACCTTCAAACTGTATCCAACATTTCTCTCCCCATTGAGCCATCCAAGCAACCTTTTTTCTCACCCAGAAGAAATATGTGCCCCTCTTCAGACTGTTCTCAAAGAGTTGCCAAAGTTATTATGTTTCATTAGTCATTGGGATCATAGCACTCATCTGCTCAAAACCCTCCAATCGTTTCCCAGTCACTCAAGGTAAAAAACAAAATTATTGCATTATCCTAAAAGGAGCCTTGTAGGGCTGACTGTTCCAGTTGCAGCAGCATCTTGGCTATGCCTTGAAAGCCTGGCGTGCTCCTATTTCAGACTTTTCTCTCTCCATTCTTTCTGCCCACAGCCTCTCTCCCATCAGACATCCACAGAGCTTGTTTCCTCATTTTTCAAGTGTGTTTTTTAAGGGCAGCTTCACAATGAGGCTTTCTCTGACCACTCTATTTAAAACTGCACCCTTGCCGGGCACAATGGCTCACATCTGTAATCCTCGCAGTCTGGGAGACCAAGGCAGGTGGATCACTTGAGTTCAGGAGTTTAAGACCAGCCTGAGCAAGAGAGGGATCCTGTCTCTAAAAATAGCCAGGTGTTGTGGCAGATGCCTGTAGTCCTAGCTACTTGGGAAGCTAAGGGAAGAGGATTACCTAAGCACAAGAGTTTGAGGTTGCTGTGAGCTGGGATGCCATAGCACTCAATCGGGGGTGATAAAATGAGACTCTGTCTTAAAAACAAACAAACGTACAAACAAACAAAAGTGATGCAAAATAAAATACCATCAATGAGGTCGTGTGCAAGCTTTGAGTGACTATCTGACATCTACATTCCTAAAGCAAAGTAGTGACGAAGCTGTGATAGATCAGCATAAAACAATCCCCCAGACTGGACAGTGAACAAAGCGGAAGGTGGGCACCAGATCAAAACACCCCCTCCATCTGCTGGAAGTTTAGCCTGAGAAAGTCTGGAATTACATTCTGGATGATATTATGCTATGACTACATATCAGTTGTATTTGTTTTATATATATCCTTAAATGTGCAGTAAACTATATCTTTTTTTTGTTTTTGTTTTTTTGGCAGTTTTCAGCTGGGACTGGGTTTGAACCCGCCACCTCCAGCATATGGGGCTGGCGCCCTACTCCTTTGAGCCACAGGCGCCACCTACATTTTTATGATTTATAACTACCTCATGTCTATTATCAAGATAAAGCTGATAATGATAAGTTGAAAATGCCCTTCAAGTTTGTTTGTTTTGAGACAGAGCCTCAAGCTGTCCCCCTGGGTAGAGTGCAGGGGTATCACAGCTCACAGCAACCTCCAACTCCTGGGCTCAAGCAATTCTTCTGCCTCCGCCTCCCAAGTAGCTGGGACTACAGACACCCGTCACAAAGCCTGGCTATTTTTTTTTTTTTTTTTTTGGGGGGGGGGGGTCCAGCCAGCATTGTTGTTTGTCGGGCCTGGGCTGGATTTGAAGCCGCCAGCTCAGGTGTATGTGGCTGGCACCTTAACGGCTTGAGCCACAGGTGCCGAGCTGCCCTTCAAGTATTTTTAAAGGTAAATGCCACAATCAGGTAGACCAGCATAATGGTTACAATCAAGGTTCAAGTGACTGGAGTCAGGTCAGTTGAATCAGCAGCATACTTTATAGAAAGGTATCTCTGTATGATCTCTTACTCTTGGAATATTTATTCAGCAATTAATAATCCAGTAGTCACTATTCAAGTCAATATTCAATGGAATTCAATTGATACTACGTAATTGAAGACCTAACAGTCAGGCACCATGCTAATCTTACCACATTCTCAAGAACCCTATGAAATAAGTTACATTTTTTACACTAATGGATAATGAAGCTGTAGGTTTAGGGAGGTTTAAGTAAGTACCTTCATCAGCCAGCTCATAGAGGACTCAAGATCTAAACACAGTTTTTTCCAAAGTCAAAGCTCATTCTTAACTACTAAGCACTTCTGTTTCTGTACCATGCGTCTAGATAATTTCCCTTCAGAGGTGTGTGCATCTGAACTGAGGATAGTCTTTTGCAAAACTTATACATATTTCAATGATACGCTATATATTATGAATCACGTAGTCAATTTGTAATTGCTTTACCTTAAGCTCATTGAGATTAATAAATCCTCTAATAATAAAATCTGTTTCAGTTTGAGTTGTTAGCTTGGGCAGGTACACGTAAGGCTTGAGATTTAATTAGATAATGTACCTTTGTGAAAACAACAGTTTTTAAGACGTGTCAGCAATTCATGAAGGAAGTTTCCAAGAAGCAGCTCACAAGACTTTGAAAATTCCCCTGTGTATTATGAATTTCATTTTAAGTGAAAATGCAAAGCAGTTAAATTTTTTAAACTGCATTCTTTAATTACATACAACTTTTCTGCTAATTTTTAAATTTACAAGTTAAGAACTATGATTTCTTGCAACTGAGCAAAAATATTAATGAAGGTGAGAAAATATTGGAAGATAGTATGCAAAAGAAAATATTTTTAGTCTAAGGACAATAGGAGAAATAGTGTTTTCATTTTTTTTAATCTGAATGTCATTTTAGTGGTTTTTTTCATTTTAAAAGAAACAAATGTAAAATAAGAAAAACTGTTGAGATAAAGTGATATATTTAACCTGCGTATATCTTTATTGCATAAAAGAGAACAGTGAGTTATATTCTAATTTACTATTCATGAGATGTGACACAGGCCATTTAATTCTCTATACACATAAATATTTTCCTATGCATAAAATAAATATCATAATTGCAAATTTGGAGTCTGAGGTAATATATTTAAAATATTTACCTCTGAATCTTTTATTAATTTTATTTTTCTTTTTTGAGACATAGCCTCACTCTGTTGCCCAGGCTAGAGTGCCATGGCATCAGCCTGCCTCACAGCAAACCTCCAATTCCTGGGTTCCAGTGATGCTCCTGCCTCAGTTTCCTGAGTAGCTGGGATTATAGGCTTACACCACAAAGCCTGGCCTCTTCTATTAATTTTTTTTTTTTTTTTTTTTAAGAGACAGAGTCTCATTTTATCACCCTTGGTAGAATACTGTGGCATCACAGCTCACAGCAACCTCTAACTCCTGGGCTTAGGAGATTCTCCTGCCTCAGCCTCCCGAGTAGCTGGGACTACAGGTGCCCACCACAACCCCCAGCTATTTTTTGGTTGCTGCCATCATTGTTGTTTGGTGGGCCCAGGCTGGATTTGAACCCGCCAGCTCAGTTGTATGTGGCTGGCACCTTAGCTCCTTGAGTCACAGGCGCCGAGCCCTCTTTTACTAATTTTAAACCAGTCGTTTTCTAGCCTATTTTAGATAGGGCTACAATTTCAATGTGTCTTGGCTGATACTTATGCCAAAAGCAAACTTGTTTTTGGTCTCATCGTCATAGCAGTCTTTATCATTTTGCCCCCTTTGCAATATCAACACCCCTTCTCTCATCACAAACCCTATTTGACTTACTTTTTTCCTTGGTTCTTCAATGCTTTTTACCTTTTAAGAATATCCCCATTCCTGACCAGAAAGAAGAAAAAAGGTAGGAAAAGAGGAAAAGAACAGGGAGGAAGGGGGAAAGGAGAGCACAGAGAGAGCAGAGATAGGGAGAGACCCCAATCCATGAATTACTTCTATGATACTCCGTTACAAGTTTTCCCACTCCCCTTTACCTCTAGTATGATCCATTGAGGGAAACCTGTGGTGGGTTGTAAAAGATACCTTCAAATACTGACACTCGGTGCCTTTGATTGTGTCCCTTATTTAAAAACAGAGTCACTGTAGGTGCCATCAGGTTAGAACAAGATCATGCTGAAGGAGGTGGGCCTTCATCCAATGCCCATCTTCTCCTAAGATGTGGGAATCTAGGCACACACAAGACACGTGCAGAGAATGCCACATGATGATGGCGTCAGAAACGAAGTCACAAGCCAAAGGCTGCCAATCATTGCTGGAAGCCAGCAAAAGCTGGAAGAGAGGCCAGGCGGGAGCTTCCTGTAGGGCCTTCAGAGAGAGCATGGCCCTGAGGACAACTTGATTTTAGACTTCTGGCCTCCAGAACTCCAAGAGAACAAATTTCTGTTATTTTAAGCCATGCAGTTTGTGAAAACTTGCTACAACTGTCTTTGGAAATGGATACATTACCCAAATCTACAAGATCTCTGTGTGGAATCGCGAGCACCTGTTCAGGTGAAGCGAGGGAAGCAATATTGCATCCACCAACCCTTGTAGCTAAAGGGAGGACCCCAGAGCACCCACAGGCAACTGGCAAGAAGGAGGGGCACAGACCATGATGGCTCCTGCTGTCTCCACTCTGTATGTGCAGAAGACTAGGACAGGATAAGACCTAATAATGCCTAAAGATGCTTGAAGACTCAATCTGCATAAACTAACCACAGAAAAGATCCTTGAGGACCTTTGAACTCTTTTGGGGAACCAAAGAAGAGGTTCAGGACAATCAGAGTCTCCAGAGGATAAGAGAGAATACCAGAAGGGAGACAATGAGAGAGAAAGGATTTCAAAGTCTGCATAGAAACTCTAGCAAGTCTCCGGCTTATCACGGGACCATAAAGGCAGTGTGACCTGAGCTCAGAGGTACCTAACGCACAGGGCCAGTTGATATCAGCTCCCTGGAGGGAAAAAAAGTAGACTCCATAATGTCCAGGACATAATGCAAAAGTATTCTGTATTCATATTAGCAAAGCCTAGCAAGAAACATCCAAAGCTTACAACAGAAAACCTATCAAACATTTCTGGGAGACATGTTTCAAATGGAATAAATGTAAATATTCACGTTCTCAGATAGGAATATTCAACATGGTAAAGAATTTTCCCTTCATTAACTTATAAATGTAATGCAATCCCAATGATAATTCTATTATGTTTTCTTCTGGTGCTATTCACGTGGCTTATAAAATCCATTTGGGAGATTTAAACAAGCAGGAAAACAAGGAGCAGAGGGAAGAGATGGCATCTCCAAGTGCTAAAATCTACTCCAAAGCAGTGATTCTCACCTGGGGGTCATTTAGCAGTGTTCAGAGACATTTTTGATTGTCGTAGCCCAGGATGAGAGGAGGGCTAGAGATAGAGGACACAGGCTAAACCTCTCCTGTTACACAGAACAGCTCCCCAAGGCCCACACACAATAAAGAATTATCGGGTGGGTGGCGCCTGTAGCTCAGTGAGTAGGGCGCCGGCCCCATATACCAAGGGTGGTGGGTTCAAACCCGGCCAGACTGCAACAAAAAAAATAGCTGGGTACTGTGGTGGGCGCCTGTAGTTCCAGCTACTCAGGAGGCTGAGGCAAGAGAATCGCCTAAGCCCATGAGTTGGAGGTTGCTGTGAGCTGTGATGCTAGAGCACTCTACCAAGGGCGATAAAGTGAGACTCTGTCTCTACAAAAAAAAAGAATTATCTGGTCCAAATGTTAACAGTGCTGAGGATGACGATCTAGATTCTAGGCTCTAAGTTTCTCTAAATGAGCTCTCTTGGTCTCGGCCCATGAGTCAACAGGCCAGTGGAATAGAATAGAAAATCCAGGATTAGATCCAGTTAATTTCGTATACAATAACCACACATCGCAAATTAGCAGAGTAAAGATTGACTTTAAAAGATACGCTATGGTGCTGTGTGGACAGCCATGTTTTTGAAAGTTAAAAAGTTGGACTGCTTCCTTAGACCACATGTCAGGATAAATTAAAAATAGACCAGATATTTAAATGCAAAAAAGGAAACATAAAATATATACAGAAACTTTTATTCAGCCAATGTGGACAACTTTATGCATTCCTATGAATAATAACCATCTCCAGAAAAAAGAACATTCCTCTCCCCATAGAAGCCTTTCCACCATGGTATTTTTCTGGTTACACTCTCTTCCCTGTCTTCATGAGTATTCACTATCCTGATCTTCTGACTTTTATGGAAATAGATTCCTTGTGTGTGTGTGTGTTTTTTTTTAATACAAATATATCTCTTAAGAGTTTAAACAAAACTGTTGAATTTTACTCTTTATTATAGTTTATGTAAATGAAAGCATAAAGAATCCCTTTTTATATATCATACTTTTGTATATTTCACTCAAGAATATGTTTGTGGGCTCAGCGCTCATAGCTCAGTGGCGAGGGCACTGGTCACAGACACTGGGGCTGTCGGGTTCGAGCCCAGCGCAGGCCTGCTAAATAACAATGACAAATACAACAAAAAATAGCTGGGCATTGTGGTGAGTGCCTGTAGTCACAGCTACTTGGGAGGCTGAGGCAAGAGAATTGCTTAAGCCCGAGAGTTTGAGCTTGCTGTGAGCTGTGATGCGACAGCACTCTACTGAGGGTGACATAGTGAAACTCTGTCTTAAAAAAAAAAAAGAATATGTTTGTGTAATATGTCAACGTTGGCCTACCTGACTGTAGTTTGTTCTAGTTGTTTTATGATATTCCTTCTATGGATTTACCCCAATTTATTTATCCATTCTGTCGTAGATAGGTAGTTGGGTTGTTTCCACATTTTATTTTTATGAATAATACTGCTATGAACATTCTTATATACAGATAGACAAATCAATTAATTGTTCCAGAGTACATAGGAGCATCTTGGGTGGGTACATGTGTGTATGTAATAGTCTTGAAAAGAAACTTCATTCAACAGTTGGTTATTTTGTTGTTGTTTATTTTGTTTTGAGACAGAGTCTTACTCTTTTGCTCCAGGTATAGTGCCCTGGCACCGTAGTTTACAGCAACCTCAAACTCTTGGGCTCAAGCGATCTTCCTGCTTCAGCCTCCTGAGTTGCTGAAACTACAGATGCCCACCACAATGCCTGGCTAGTTTTTCTATTTTTAATAGAGACGGGGTCTCTCTCTTGCTCAGGCTAGTCTTGAACTCCGGAGCTCAAGCAATCAACCCACCCCAGCCTCCTAGAGTGCTGGGATTACAGGTGTGAGCCACCGTACCCAGCCTGTACATGCTCCTTTGAAGTAATTTATATAAAGAAGAAATGTAAAAATATGAATATTTAAATACTTATGTCATCAACATTAAACAAGGTTCTAGACGCCTAATGCATATGCAATTTGTGTGTGTATGCGTATGGATGATGCGTGTGATGTGTGTGTGGATGGGAAGAGAGAAAGATAAAAATTATTTTGTGAAAGTGGTAACTGTAAATGCTTGTGTAACTAAAATGTTAAATTTTCTTGAATGTAGTATAAGAAAAATAAAAGGAAGTGAAATTGATGGAATTGTTAAACTTCGTATGTCTCTTTACCACATAAGAACTCATTTCCTAAAATATGTCTGTAAGGTTAATCTTTTTTAAAAAGGCACAGCAGCCTGAGCAGCATAGTGAAATCCTATCTTTGTGAAAAAAAATTACCCGGGTACAGTGGCATGACCTGTAGTCTCAGCTACTTGGGAGACTGAGGTAGAAGGATCACTTCTACCTTCCCTGTTTTGAGTTATGTGAGTTATGCCATTTTTACATTCTTTTACATTCACTTTTTTTATTTTTCTTTGCAGTTTCTGACCGGGGCTGGGTTTGAACCCACCACCTCTATCATGTGGGGCCGGCGCCCTACTCAGTTGAGCCACAGGCGCCGCCCTCTTTTACATTCACTTTTACATCCAAAGAAATTGAAACTAGAATTCTCATGGCCGTTTTGCTCTATGTTCACATGAATTTCAAGCTAACACAGTACTTTCATTTCTTGGCTTGTTTCTGAATTCTTTTTTGTGGCATGAATTTTGTCAAGCATTCAGAAAAGCTCACGGTAGGGGGTGGGGGCTGACTCCCTACTGTTATAAACAGAATGACACCCTAACTACAGTAGAATATTCCTGGCCAAACATTCTTTCCATAAGAACTTTGCAGGTTAATAATATTCAAACTTCAGCTTGGCACCCGTAGCACAGTGGTTATGGCACCGGCCACATACACCAAGGGTGGCGGGTTCAAACCTGGCCTGGGCCAGCTAAAAACAATGACAACTGTAACAAAAAATAGCTGTAGTCCCAGCTACCTGGGAGGCTGAGGCAAGAGAATCACTTAAGCCCAAGAGTCTGAGGTTGCTGTGAGCTGTGATGCCACTGTGCTCTACCGAGGGCAACATAGTGAGACTCTGTCTCAAAATAATAATAATAATATTCAAACTTCAACTTGCATAGAAATTAGTTGGGGACTTGCTAAAAATGTGGATTCTGTAGATCTGGCATGAGGCCCTGAGATTCCGTATTTTTTCTTAGCGACAGAGTCTAGCTCTGTCACCCAGGCTAGAGTACAGTGGCACGAACACATCTCACTACAGCCTGGACTCATCTCAGTCTCCCAAGTAGCTGGGGCTATATGTGGCACTGGGAGAGTCTACCCGGGTAATGTCCATGCTGTGGATCTGAGCATCCCACTTTGAGTAGCAAGTTAGTAAACCATGATTCACCATCTTTGGACACCGAATGCTACTGCAGAAAAGTCTAACACCAGCTTCATTTTGCCCCTCTTCAAACTGATACTTTTTCTGCCTGGATGCCTGAAGCCTTTTTTTTTTTTTTTTTTGAGGCAATGTCTCACTTTCCTCCCCCAATAGAGTGCTATGATGTCATAGCTCACAGCAACCTCAAACTCCTGGTCTCCAGTGATTCTCTTGCCTCAGTCTCCAGAGTAGGTGGGTCTATAGGCACCCACTGCAATGCCCAACTATTTTTACAGACAGTCTCCCTCTTGCACAGGCTGGTCTCGAGCTCCTGACTTCAAGCAATCCACCTGCCTCAGCCTCCCAGAGTGCTAGGATTACAGGGCGACCCACTGCCCCCAGCTGAAGAACTCTTCTGTCATTGAAATTCAGTTATTATATTGGGTTAGAGCATTCGCTATCAGACTTTCCTGGGAAAAAAGTGTGGTCTTTTAAATTTGGACATGAGGTTTCTTTCTATATTTATAAGAATTCTATTTTTAAACACATCTTCTGTACCATCTGATGGGACCTTTATTTCAGGTAGAGAAATTTTTATTTATTTACTTATTCATTTGTTTTTAAGAGACAAGGGGTCTCACTATGTTGTCCAGGCTGATGTTCAACTCTTGCACACAAGTGATCCTCCAGCAGTGGCTTCCTGATTCGCTGGGACTACAGGTGCTCATGGCTCCGTCCTGGCAAGAACTTGTTTCAGTGGATTATCTCAGTCTGTGTTCTGGCTACCTGAGCTTCAGTTATTTCATTTATTTCTTTATACTCTTTGTATTCCTTTTTTTTTTTTTTTCTTTTCCTTTTGAGTCAGGGTTTCTCTCTTTTGCCAGGGGTATAGTACAGTGGCACCCTCGCAGCTCACAGCAGCTGCAAATTCCTGGATCACGTGATCCTCCTGTCTCAGCCTCCCTATTGCCCAGGCTGTTCTCAAACTCCTGGTCTCCAGGAATCCTCTTGCCTCCCAAAGGGCTAGGATGAAAAAGCCTCCACACCCAGCCTATTCTCTTTGAAGTCTTTCCTTTATGTCAATAATTCAATCCTCCCTATTATCTCGTTTGTTCGTTATTGTGTATTATGTAATTATGAATTTTGAAACTGATGCTCTCAGCCTTAGCGCCATCTTTCTAGAAACCTCCGCGCCATGAGAGCCAAGTGGAGGAAGAAGCGAATGTGCAGGCTGAAACGCAAAAGGAGAAAGATGAGGCAGAGGTCCACGTAAACCGCCTGGTTGTGCACTCGTGAAGGCCACAAGAGAAGGAACATGGAATGCCAAGAGGCTAAGGAGGCCAGTACAAGCTGCTGGACTGCATGCTACTGTCTGGAACTTGCTCTCAGTGGATCTAAGACCTTACGGCCATCCAATCACCAAGACCATCCCTAAGAGACCCACCTTGTTCACACCAAAACAGCCCTATTGTTATCCTTTTCTATTCCGTTCTTGATCTACGGTACCTCTCCCCTGCTACACTGCCTCTTCTCCTCAGTGGATACTTAGATGTTACCAAGTTAATCCTTTAGCTAAGAATTGAGTGGCTGGGTCTAGACCTTGTGTCTGCTCTGCTATAATATGAATGATTTCCTGACTCTTTTTTTCTTTTCTTTTCTTTTTTTTTTTTTTTTGAGACAAAGCCTCACTGTTGCCCTCAGTAGAGTGCTGTGACATCACAGCTCACAGCAACCTCAAACTCTTGGGCTTAAGCGATTCTCTTGCCTCAGCCTCCCAAGCAGCTGGGACTACAGGTGCCCACCACAATGCCCGGCTATTTTTTGTTGCAGTTGTTATCGCTGCTTAGCTGGGTTTGAACCCACCACCTGGTACCCACTGTGCTACAGGTGCTGAGTCGCTGACTCTTTTTTCCATAGTATGTGATTGATTCTGCGTATCCATCATTTGTGGTATTTTCCTCCATTTTTGTAGTCATGGAACCTTTGGGAAGTGGAACCTCCTTGTTCATTTCTCTGTCTCACCTTCTCCCCTCCAACAATACTTTTACTAGTGTTTAGTGCCAGAAAAAAAAGCGAATGAACCAACCCAGTTTGGTCATCAACAGATGTGAAAGAGGATGTTTTTCCAGCCTGGCTTTGGCAGTAGGGGGTGGAGGGGGAGAGTCTTAGGAGCAGGGTTATAGCCTCATGCACCTCTGGTTCCCTCTACAGACTCACCCAAATTTTCTCTGTTCACTCTTTCACTGTTAGATCGCCACTTGCTGATACTTTTCTCTTCTGGGTGATACTTTTAAAATGTAAAGCAGGTGATACCACTTTACCACTGTGTAAAACTCTCCAGCTATCTCTTCAGGAGTCAAAGACCTTATAGTAGCTTACTGAGGTGGTGGGGATCTGCCTCTAACCTCACACTTTTACCTCCCCAACCTTGTGCACTTTTCTGGCCTTGCTCAGGGCTGCCGGCCTCTTGCTTGTTTACATGCCCCAGGGTCTTTGACCTGGAATGTTCTCCCCTCTCCCTCCACCCCTCATCCTCAGGGCTACTTCTCCTCCTTAAAGTCTTTGCTTAAACTTTGCCTCAAAGTGAGCTTCTCTGACTGAGCTATTTAAAACTTCAGCCCTCAACCCTTTCTCTGCTTGTTTTCATTTTTCTCCATGGCGCCTATCACTTTCTAATGTACCACATTATTTCATCCTCATTTCATTTCCCTTCCGCCTCTCCTGCTCTGCCCCCCACTCTCTCCCAAGTCAAGCTTTGTGAGCATAGAGAATTTTCAGGCTCAAAGAGCGACGTATCACATAGTTGGTATTTAGTAAATGTTGATTGGATTTATTTGTGAGCTAAAATAAAATCTTAAGGCTCCCCCTAAGTGGTTGACTGACTGGGCGCCCTCTTGGCCAAGAGGGATCCCTAAACCCAAGTGGCCAACCCTGAGAAAGGAGATCAGACCTGCCACTTAGAGACGTTCACTCTGACTCACTCGCAGACCTGAGGCTATGGGAGATCTGCAGGTCCTTGATATACATAACAAACCACTGAGTCCATCAGGTACTTTGTCTATAATTAACAGACCCTTTATCTTAAGTTTTCCTTTTCACTGACTCCTGGTCCTCTAGACAAAGCCTAACTCAGTCATTTGTCAGCTAAAGAATCTTTAAACCTAACTATAACCTGTATGTCCTCCCACCACCACCACTTCCAGATGTCCCACCTTTTTGGGCCAAACCAATGTTTGTTTTCCACGGTTTGATTTCTTTCTTTCTTTCTTTCTTTCTTTTTTTTTTTTTTGAGACAGTCTAACTGTGTCACCTTTGGTAGAGTGCTGTGGCATCACAGCTCACGGCAACCTCCAACTCTTGGGCCCAAGTGATTCTCTTGCCTCAGCCTCCCAAGTAGCTGGGTCGACAGGCACTCGCCACAATGCCCAGCTACTTTTTGGTTGTAGTTGTCATTGTTGTTTAGCAGGCCGGGGCTGGATTCGAACCTGCCAACTCTGGTGTATGTGGCTGGAGCCTTAGCCGCTTGAGCTACAGGTGCTGAGTCTCCATGGTTTGATTTCTGACCTCACCTGTAATTTTTGTCTCCCAAAAATATAGAAGACCAAACTGTAATCCCAAGGTAGCAAGTCCCTTGCTCAAGTCCCCTTGGGTATGGATCTCGGTCATGGTCCTCAGATTTGGCTCGGAATAAACCTCCTTAAATTATTTTGCCAAGTGTGGTTTCTTTTCCACCAACGACTTATTTGTTTGCTCCTTTACTTTGCTCATCAAGATATTAAAGGAGAGAAATTCCTTGCGGACATTACTGTTGCCACCTCTCCCTTCTCACTGAATCTCAGCAGCCCATTGAATGGATGTGAGGAAGCCCAGTCTTAATCCTGGAGGGTCTGTTCCAGTGTGTCGTAAACTTATATCAGGAGTTCCTATTTATTATCCAAACTATATCTTTAACCCTAGCCAGGTCAGATTTCTTTGTTTAATGGAGTAATACAGAAATGCACACATAAAGAAAATACCCTCCACTTCCCCTTGCAAGCTCTGGGTTGGTGGTAAGATAGACCGGAAGGTTAATAAAAAGGAAAGAAAAGGGCAGCTGGGACTTCATTTTGACTCCCTTACTGTGACTCTTGTATTTGCCCTTTGTGCTTATATTCCCCCCGCCCCACTGCCATATAATCGGTTTGTCTTCAGCAAGTGGGTGATTCCTCTAAGTGACTGAACTGTGACCCGTAAGAAAGTGATTTCCTTCAGACTCCACTCTTGTCTTCTTGAGTCTCTGAATTCTTAGGCACTTCAGGCAGTTACCAGATTTCTGCTAGACCCTTGAAGGATTCCAGAAGTTTTTAATAACTGAGATATTAATATGGAACCTTTATGTGACAATTCATGTAGTTTAATGATACATAAATCAAGTCCTATTGTAATTTTACTGAGAGAGGATACCCGGAAAAATATGTTCTGGAAGGACAAAAGGGTTTCTCCCAGAAACTCGAGGATACTCTTGCAAAGTCCTCCCCATGGGGACTCAGCTCTTAAGAATGTGTAAAAGCTTAGCATGCTGGAACCTTGAAGCTAATGTTTGCTTCTGCTTCTGTAAATCCCGCCAATGCTTCAAGATGTCCAATATGGAGGCAGTATGATTGGTCCTTTGCCTACTTGTGAGCCTGTGAATCCTATAAAAAGACAGGGACAGAGCTGACTGGGGAGCTGAGCTATCCTGGGCACTAGAATGCCGAAGCTCCTCCAGCTGCAGTAAAGCCCTTTCCTCTTACAGAGGTGATCGGGTGATTCTTTCTCTCCTTCAAGTCTCGTTTTCCTGCTACCTTACTTCTTATTGTAAGAAGTTCTGTTTTAATGGAGTCCCATTCTGTCACCCTGGGTAGAGTTCCATGGCATTATTAGATCTCAACAACCTCAAACACTTGGGTTCAAGTGATCCTCTCGCCTCGGCCTCCTGAGTAGCTGGGACTACAGATGTGGGCCACCAAGCCTGACTAGTTTTTCTATTTTTAGTAGAGATGGGGTCTCTCTCTTGCTCAGGCTAATCTCCAAATCCTGAGCTCAAGCAATCCACTTGCCTCAGCGAGCTAGGATTACAGGTGTGAGCTACCACATCCTGCCTGTATTCTTACTCCAAACCACTTCAGCTATAGCCTTTATGTTACTATGAATTCTTACCAGTCAGCTGTGAAGAGAACACCTGTGAACTTGGTTGGTAGAATAAATATGAATAAGAACCATCACCACTATGTCTCAGGCACTGTGTCCAGTGTTTAACATGCAACATTATATTTATTCTCACGGTAATCCAGTGATGCTTTTTTGGTTTTTTTTGAGACAGAGTCTCACTCTGTTGCCCTGTGTAGAGTGCCGTGGCGTCATCATCACTCACAGCAACCTCAAACTCTAAAGAATAACTTTTAAAAGATTAAAGTCATGACTCTAATACAAGTATAAAGTGAACATTGACAAATATAAAGGAAAAAAAAGCATGTCTAATATTTGATTTAATTTATTAATTAATGAGGAAACCAAAAACATGTTAGAACTGAGTCACAGGGAAATTCAAAGCACTACATGTTTATAGGCAATTAGAAATGCTGAAATTGGCTCAGCGCCTGTAGCTTAAGCAGCTAAGGTGCCAGCCACATACACCAGAGCTGGTGGGTACAAATCCAGCCTGCACCCACCAAACAACAATGCCAACTACAACCAAAAAATAGACAGGCATTGTGGCAGGCACCTGTAGTCCCAGCTACTTAAGAGGCTAAGGCAAGAGAATAGCTTAAGTCCAAGAGTTGGAGGTTGCTGTGAGCTGTGACGCCATGGCACTCTACCCAGGCTGATAGCTTTGAGACTCTGCCTCAAAAAAAAAAAAAAAAAAAAAAAAAAAAATGCTGAAATTAATTTGCAAATAAATATAAAATAAGTTAATAGTCCACAAGCAATGATTAATTGCATCTCAGTACCACAGTTTGCATCTCTATATACAAGAATCATTTGTATTGTTGTCAGTATTTTGTATCTTATAAAGTTATAAAATAGCTCAAAGACGGCAAATGATGGAGATAGCCGAAAAGGTGGTTTTAGACAGGACACCTCATACTCTTTCCATTTCAGAGTGTTTCTCTGTTATTCTAACTTTATATATCTTAGAACTCAATACATGGAAATAAATGATTAGGTGTATATACCATATCTTTAATTTTTGGAAAACAAAAGATGAACTTAGGCTCAGTGCCTATGGCTCAAGTGGCTAAGGCACCAGACACATACACCTGAGCTGGCGGGTTCGAATCCAGCCCGGGCCCGCCAAACAACAATGACAGCTGCAACCAAAAAAATAGCCAGGTGTTGTGGCGGGCACCTGTGGTCCCAGCTACTTGGGAGCCTGAGACAAGAGAATCGCTTAAGCCCAGGAGTTGGAGGTTGCTGTGAGCTGTGATGCTACAGTACTCTACCCAGGGTGACAGCTTGAGGCTCTGTCTCAAAAAAAATAAAAATAAAAAGATGAACTTAAAGTAAATAATCTCAGTATATTAGAGCATCAACAAAATAGTACAGATGAGTCTTCACATTTGATAGATGG
The DNA here is from genome assembly GCA_963574355.1 of Loris lydekkerianus. Taxonomy (NCBI): domain Eukaryota; kingdom Metazoa; phylum Chordata; class Mammalia; order Primates; family Lorisidae; genus Loris; species Loris lydekkerianus. Next base: position 1,183 of record CAUYPK010115998.1, on the reverse strand, counting down.
AAGAATCTCAGGTTAAATTATTTGCATAAATTATAAGGCTGAAGGTTAGGCGAGGTAGGTCATGCCTGTAATCCTAGCACTCTGGGAAGCCGAGGAAGGTGGATTGCTTGAGCTCTGGAGTTCAAGACCTGCCTGAGCAAGAGGAAGACCCTGACTTTAAAAAATAGCAAGAATTGTGGTGGGTGCCTATAGTCCCAGGTACTGAGGCAAGAGGATTATTTAAGCCCAAGAGTTTGAGGTTGCTGTGAGCTATGAAGCCACAACGTTCTACTGAGGAAGACAAAATGAGACTCCATCTCAAAAAAACGAATAACAAATAAAATAAAATCATACAGCTGACTACTGGCAGGGCCATCAGGAGAACAGAGAAACCCAGGCTTTCTCCTAGAGCATTCTTAAATAAACAGAAACAAAATTAAAAACCTTATGTGTTAAAATTATGACTAAGTATCACATACAGTGAATTGCCATCTAAGATAAAAATAAATGGAAGCAAACACAGCTAAGGAAAATTCGCTGATAAGACCAGAGAGTATGTTAGTAGCAGAAAACCTATTTTTTCCCAGCAGGGCAAATGTGAAAAACTCACATTACTTAATTATCTAATTATACAATTATAATTATATATTATTTTAACATTATATATATTCTCTAATTGTTGGGTTTCACTGAGTTTATGGTTTCTTTGAGTATATCATACATGCTAGGAGAAGTTCTCAGAGAAGAAATACTCAGCAACAGACATTCACTTTTCTTTTTTTTTTTTATTCTTAAATCATAGCTGTGTACATTAGTGCAATCAAGGGGTACAATGTGCTGGTTTCATATACAGTCTGAAATATTCTCATCAAACTGTTCAATGTAGCCTTCATGGCATTTTCTAAGTTATTGTATGTAGACATTTGTATTCTGCCTTTAGTAACTTTTGCCTGTACCCATTCTAAGATGCACTGTAGGTGTGGCCCCACACATTACCCTCCCTCCACCCTAACCTCCACCCTCCTTTCCCCTTCCTTGGCCCTTTCCTCATAGTTTTGTGCTATAGTTGGGTTATAGCCTTCACGTGAAAGCTATAATTTAGCTTCATAGTAGAGCTGAGTACATTGGATACTTTTTCTTCCATTCCTGAGATACTTTGCTAAGAAGAATATGTTCCAGCTCCATCCATGTAAACATGAAAGAG